>LBNU01038093.1:12264-64647 GCA_014162995.1 Artemisia annua | reverse complement strand
GTATGTGGATATATTAACTTTGGTGCACCCTTGTATAGCACCGTAATAAGAGCTTTGAAAGATTTAGCATCGAAGAGGCCACTTCGGTCATATTTGAAGAATGAAGTTGTTGGTTCTTAATCACCAACATAAAGACCAAGTGTGGTGCCCATCATGACGTCCTCTAATGGCACACACTTGTTACATGATCCAATTCTCGCATTTTGAAACTTGGACTTTGGATGAACGGCAAGTGGTAGCAACTCTGTTATAGGCTAAGACTATTTGTTTTCTTTTTCATTTTACACCATTATTGTGCATACCATGTCTTATCCTACCCTTTAGTTGTGAATCATGCTTAGGTGAGGGATTTGAGCAGTCATTGGTGTCTTGCCCGGCATTCCGGTCATGTACCATTGCCTTTGTCGCCCTTGCCGTAGTATGTTAGTAACAACGCTACACCCTAATAGCCTTATATGTGTTCACCCAATATTGCCTTTAAGAATTGTTTCGACCTTAGCTCTAGTGGTAGAGATTTGTGTAACTGCCAAGCCTATGATAGAATACATTCTATGACTGTGTGTTGAGTGATTACCCCAAAATTAACACTTAGATTAGGAGAGAGATGTGAGTGTTTGTTCCAATTTTGTGAGGTATTCGGCTTTGATAAATTCTAGCATAGGAAGTTTTTAAATTCATATTCTCCAGTTTCTTGGGGGATATCTTTTTGAGAATGATTCTAATAAGGTCTACTTGAGGGCAAGTAGAGTTCAAGTGGGGGGATATTTGATAACATCAAATTTACCCCCAATCTAAGTGTTAATTTGCCCCTTAAAATGCTTATCTTTTCTACTTATATGAAGAATATATACTCTTATTTCTTCCTATTTTGGTTTCAGGGAAAAGATGAGTAAAAGAACGAACTTAAGCGGAAATGGAAGGACTTTGGAGCAAATACGTGGAAATTATGGATTCTGCACTAACTACGGCGTAGAGGTTCGTCTACCTACGCCGTAGCAAGGCTTTACAAAGACTACGCCGTAGAAGCTCTCCTACCTACGGCGTAATAAAGAATTTATGAAGATTACGACGTAGCCCCACAACAGGCTACGGCGTAGAAGTCCACTGAAGAACACTACGGAGTAGGCAACTATCCAAGCTACGACGTAGGATCTCATTTGAGGCAGTAAAGAACTAACGAGGCCAAGGAAGAAGCTACGGCGTAGCCACCTTATCTGCTACGCCGTAGGATGTTTATCACCAAGACTTTACGCCCGTAACACTTGATCAATTTATGGCGTAACAATTTTTGCAAAGGTTACGGCGTAACAACCCTAATACGCTACGCCGTAACATAGTCGGGGCCTATAAATAGCAACCCTAATTCCGAGTTTTTGATATCACTTCCCATCTTTTCACCACAACAACTTTGGGAAAAACTCAGGAAAGAGGGAGAACGGAGTTCTAGCCACATCCAAGTCATTTCCAAGGGAGGAATCACAGACTGATCATAAGTGTTTTCATTCCTTTACGTTGTATTCGATTCATGCTTAGATTTGTAATAACTGAATCCTGTTTTACTGCAATTATGAACATGAGTGGCTAAACACCTTTTGGTGTTAGCCTAGTTATGAAATTGTTATGATATTGATTTAGTTTTCCACGCATCTATTGTCTATTATTTGTTTACTTTCATGGCGAGGCTTGGGACACTCTAGTTCCCGTAGTGTTTAGCGTTGGTTGTTCCTTAGAGGCTTGTGGAATTAACCCTAGGAAGCAAGCCGCTAAGGATGTGACTTGGTAAGGGTTAAATGCCAACCGTAATCATCTTCCCTTACCATGCATGTGCGAATTAACCCTAGGACCACCTACGAATGCTTTACACTTAACGGAGTTAGAGGGGTGTAAGATCTGACAATGCCGCATTCGTTAGTCTTGTCCATGTTAGTAGAGGCACTTAATGACTCTTATGTCTTCGTACCGATGAACCCACGGTTTTAGAATAACTTTGGATAGGACAAGGTATAAGATAGATCTAGGCGAGTTTGACCATCTGACCCGAAATGAATATTGAATCCCCGAACGATATGATAGGATGCACCTATAGGAAAACTAGTCATGATCATAACAAGAGTAGTAATTAGGTTAACACTACTCCTCTCTACTGATTTCCTTCAATTTACTTATTGTATTGTTATTTACTTTTATTAGTTTAATTAATCTTTCAACTCAAAACCCCTTTTTACATGTGACACGACTTAGATAATTTCCGCACCTTAGCTCTTGGGACGACCTCGGCTTTACCATTAAACTATACCACACACGACCGGATACACTGTCCGTTAGTGCGTAATGGTAGACCTTAGGTAAACGAGACTTTATAAATATTAAAACCTGGTCTGTAAAACCTGCATCATCGGGCCTATATATACCAGCCCTAATTCCGAGTTTTTACACACACTTTTCACCACACAAAAGTCAGAAGGAATTCAGGGAGGAAGAGGACGAAGTTCTATCAACATACAAGTCCATTCCAAGAGAGAATTCACGCCATAATCATAAGTTTATTCATTCCATTCGTTTGTATTAATTCAATGTTTACATTTGTTTTGTTGAACACTTGTTTTTCTGCATTAATGAACATGAGTGGCTAAACACCTCTTGGTGTTAGCCTCATTATGAAATTGTTATTAATATGATTTAGTTTTGGCGCATCTTTATTCGTTTTATTTGTATACTTGCTTAGCTAGTCTTAGGACACTTTATGCTTTAGAGGCATTGATACTTGGTAGACCTTCGAGGGAAATGCTAGATGTGACCGTGCCGCATTTCATTAGAAGGTGTGACTTGGTAGTGGTTAAGACCAACCGTAGACGCTTCCACTATCATACATGTGAGAATTGACCATAGGATCACCTACCAAGTAGATATGTTAAAGGAGTTAAAGGGGATGTAAGATGTGACCGTGCCCGCATCCCGCTAGACTAGTCTAAGTTAGCATAGGAATTTAATGACTCCTGCATTTCGCGCCAGCGAACTCTTTCAATCGATTTGGGAGAATAGGGCGAGGTCTAGGATAGGATAGGCGATTTGACCATCTGAGTCTATTGAATTGAACCCCCAGATAAAACGATAGGATGCATTATTAGAAAACTNTTGTTGAACACTTGTTTTTCTGCATTAATGAACATGAGTGGCTAAACACCTCTTGGTGTTAGCCTCATTATGAAATTGTTATTAATATGATTTAGTTTTGGCGCATCTTTATTCGTTTTATTTGTATACTTGCTTAGCTAGTCTTAGGACACTTTATGCTTTAGAGGCATTGATACTTGGTAGACCTTCGAGGGAAATGCTAGATGTGACCGTGCCGCATTTCATTAGAAGGTGTGACTTGGTAGTGGTTAAGACCAACCGTAGACGCTTCCACTATCATACATGTGAGAATTGACCATAGGATCACCTACCAAGTAGATATGTTAAAGGAGTTAAAGGGGATGTAAGATGTGACCGTGCCCGCATCCCGCTAGACTAGTCTAAGTTAGCAGAGGAACTTAATGACTCCTGCATTTCGCGCCAGCGAACTCTTTCAATCGATTTGGGAGAATAGGGCGAGGTGTAGGAAAGGATAGGCGATTTGACCATCTGAGTCTATTGAATTGAACCCCAGATAAAACGATAGGATGCATTATTAGAAAACTTGTAATGTTAATAACAAGAGTAGTAATTACGTTAACACTACCTTCTCCTACTGATTTCCTTTCGCTCGTTATTTTGCTTTAATTGTTTCGTTGTTTATTTAGTTTAATTATTTTCAATCATTAAAAACCCCTTTTTAATTAGTGACATTAAAACTTAAATATTTTACGCCCCTTAGCTCTTGGGACGACCTCGACTTTACCATGTAGCTATACCTCACACGACCGGGTACACTGCCCGATAGTGCATAAGGTAGACCTTAGGTAGACGAGACTTTATATATTTAAAACCTGGTCGGTAAATCCTGCATTACCTGTGGTATGCCCAAATTTCGCTTTTCATCCATTTTCTTTTTTTTCGGAAAACAAAATCATCCACCATTAGTAAAGTTGGCACAAATACATCCCTCCGTTAGTAATATCAGTTAATGAGGAATAACGATGTAAATGGTTTTCCGTTATCTCCTAACAAAAGTTAAAATCTTTGCATCGTTAGTCCTCATTGAGTTAAAATATTTCCATCGTTAGTCCTCATTGACTATAGAGTTAATATATTTGCATCGTTAGTCCTCGTTGAGTAAAAATATTTGCATCGTTAGTCCTCATTGACTATTCTTACGCTTTAATCTTTTTTCGTCCGTTTTCGTCCGTTTTTATCCGTTTCTTCCGTTTTTCTCACGTTTTCATACGTTTTTATCCGTGTTCATACACTTTATTCGTTTTTGTCTATTATTCTATGTTTTCGTCCATTTTTCTTATGTTTTTATCCATTTTCATCCATTTTTATACATATATTATGTATGAAAACGGATAAAAATGGATGAAAATAGATAAAAACATATGAAAACTTGACATTTGATAAAAATGTTTCTGTATCGATTTTAAATCACGATTTTGACCTCTTTCTGGTCCGAATCATCAAAAGTGTAAAACACAAAAGTTGTTCGAAATAATGTTTTACATCAACAATCGCGAGATTTTAACCTGAAATTGCAAAACAATGGTTGTTAATACCAAAACTTAAGCGGTTTTCGACCAAATTTCATAACTTACAGTTATAAACTCTTGTAAATTTTATTATTTTGATGATTTACACAAGTTATAACTTATAAGATTTACAAGAGTTTATAAGTTTATAAGTTATGAATTTGGTCGAATACCGCTTAAGTTTAGGTTGTAAATAGTCATTGTTTTGCAACTTCAGGTTAAAATCTCACGATTTTGATGTAAAACATCATTCCGGACAACTTTCGTATTTTACACTTTTGATGATTCGGATCAGAAAGGGGTCAAAATCATGATTTAAAATCGATACAGAAACATTTTTATCAAATGTCCAGTTTTCATACGTTTTTATCCATTTTCATAAATTTTTACCCGTTTTCATACATATTATATGTATAAAAATGGATGAAAATGGATAAAATATAAGAAACGAATGAAAACGTAGAATAATAGACGAAAATGAATAAAAGTGTATAAACACGGATAAAACGTGAGAAAAATGGAAGAAACGGAAAAAACATGAGAAAAAAAGGATGAAAACGTATAAAAACGGACGAAAACTGATAAAAATCTATGAAAACGTGAGAAAAATAGACGAAAACGGTGAAAAATGGATAAAAATGTTAGAAAAACGGACGAAAATGATAAAAACGTAATAATAGTCAGTGAGAACTAACGATGCAAATATTTTAACTCAACAAGGACTAACAATGCAAATATTTTAACTCTAGTTAATGAGGACTAACGATGTAAATATTTTAACTCAATAAGGATTAACGATGCAAATATTTTAACTCTATAGTCAATGAGGACTAACGATGCAAATATTTTAACTCAACAAGGACTAACAATGCAAATATTTTAACTTTATAGTCAATGAGGACTAACGATGCAAATATTTTAACTCTTGTTAAGAGATAACGGAAAATCATTTGCATTGTTAGTCCTCATTAACTGATATTACTAGCAGAGGGATGTATTTGTGCCAACTTTACTAACGGTGGATGATTTTGTTCCGAAAAAAAGAAAAAGGATGAAAAGCGGGATTTGGGCATACCACAAGGATGTATTTTGAACTTTTCTCTAATCAATTTTTGAAGCTTTTCAAAGTGATTAGCAGATATTCAAACTAAATTCAGAAAATAAGCAATCATCTTTTAATATGTTCACATGAGATTCAGAATAGAAATAAAGGACTTTTTGAAGAAAAAAACTACACATTCACATAAGATTGTAGTAAGACTTTGAGTGCTAAAAAATAGTGATCTAAAAGGTCCATTCTTAGAAAATGCTCAACATAGTGCAGTTCCGAACATTCATGAAATAATACATAATGTAGACTCAATTGAATGTATTTCAAATAAATTAAAGACAAAAATACACCGTTGGTCCCTAAACTTGGCAAAAAGCATCACACGAGACAAAACTTGGGATTTTAGTCGCCGTGAGTCCAAAACTTGGGATTTTGAGGCCAAAGACGTCCTGATGACGCTCGAATTATACATATTTTATATAGCGTTATTTGTTAGTTTCTATATGATTTATAAGGACTTTCGATACTTAATTGCATATAATACATTGCAGGTCCTCTAGACAAAGATCTTCATTAACCAAGGCAAAATGTGCAAATCCAAGATAATCTTATGATAAAGCCTATTCCTAGAGAAAAGAGCACCGAGCTTCTGTCTCAAGTGCGCCGGTTACGGGGGTGGGAAGATAATCCCATATAATCTAAGTCAAAACAAGAAAGTGCGCCAATCTTATGTCTCAAGCACGCCGTTCTTCAACCTCTACTAATGACCCTTTGGCTCCAAGAAAACCCTTGAAAGCCACCGTTGTTTATCTCCAAGTGCGCCGACATTCTATGAAAAGCACGCCGATCTTTTGCTCATCTGCGGCGTACTTCAGTACCTGGCCAGTCAACCTCTGCCTATATATAGAGCCTCATTTTGCCTCATTTTTAAAAAACACCAACACTCCTCCCAACAACCAACAAAGCTCTGATAATATTTCATCTCGTGTTCCTATCATTGGCGTGATAGAAATAAAGTCAAAGTTCTAAAAGCGTTGTAATACTGTCTCGATATTAATTGTGGTGATCGCTAGTGACGTTAGCTTCTTCATTACATTAATTCAGAAAGTATGTTGATCATTTCGTACGATATTACCACTGTAAGCATGATTATTAAAGCCAGGTTAGGCTAAACTCCTTATGGTTGCTTGGATATGTTAATATAATAAAGTGTTTGGTTATGGTTATGATCTCTTGTTGATTTCCTGTTTATGTCACGACCTTGCTGTGTTCTAAACTTATCACCATTGTTTATCTCTTTGATTATAATTACTACTTGAAAAGGGTCAAAAGATTCGGCTAGTATTTTATGGTTTTCAACATATGTCTATGTATGTTGATCAATTGAAGGAGAAATCGCTTTTGTATTGAAATAAACGATAGAGTTTTAAACATTGCAACTAGTACTTATACTTGTTAACCACTCGTTTAAATACTAGCATTATTTTGACGAAAACATCAACTAATGAAACGTTATTTTGACGAAAACAACTACTCATTTGTTAAAAGCCATTGAGATCATTATCATATGCCATCACTGAGTTATAAGAACTATCCAAGTAATCATATCTGTCTCATATTTGAATTTCAAAACAACTGCATAAGTTTTCTAAATCATCTTGATTAGTTAATTGATACATAAGAGCAAACCTCAGTCCCTGTGGAACGACCTGGTCTTACCAAAACTCTTTACTATAAACGAGGGTTATACTTTTACCCGTGTGTTTTGAGTAATATGGAATCGGTAAAATTAGTATTAGAAACTTAAAGCTTTCGAAACACATCAAAGTTTTTTGGCGCCGCTGCCGGGGACTAGTAGTTGCTCTATTATTAATTGTTTAATCGTTTTTAGTTGCATTTAGATTACTTTTCTGTGTTACATTGCAAAGATTATCTACTCTGTCCTTAATAACCGCCGGTTTTCAACTGAAACCGCCGCTCTTGCACCACGCTTACGGCATCTTTTTCAAAGAAGCGCTGCTTTTCTGGAAAACTAAAATTCAAAAATTCTAACTTCAACCCAGAAGCACGTCGCACTTATCACCTAAGCACGCCGTGTTTATTACCTCAGAGACTGAAAATTGATTCATCCGAATTGAATTTCAGTTATTCTAATCCTCATAAATCCAATATTGGAAGGTCACACGATCATCCGACGCAGAACTGATTAGTCCTTTACCTGAACCTGAAAGAACAATCAATCAAATACATAGACGAACCAAACGAGTACCAATATCACAAAAAGACTTGAGACCAGAAACTCCTAAAGAGGTAGTTCCTTCTATTGACGATCTCTCTCTTTATCGATTCTTTATCAAATTTACCAAACTTCACAATCCAATGGATGAAACCGACAATGAACCTAGTTGGGCAAATGAACGAACAGTTGCACCCACTCCTGGTCCCGCAATAACTCTACCCAACACTGCTAATGAGTTTTCCATCAAAGGAAACCATCTTACCCTTGTTAAAGGAAATCAATTTGATGGTAGAACAAAAACTAATCCACACACACACATTCATGAATTCCTTGGAATTTGTGAAATGTTAGATACGGAGAAACTGAAAATGAAGCCGTCCGGCTCATGATGTTTCCATTATCCCTAACCGGAGAAGCAAAAACCTGGTTAGATGAACTCAACGAAGGAACCATAGCATCATGGGATGAACTTCGTACCGCTTTTATAAGTCGATTCTTTCCCCCAGCCTTATTTGACCGACTTCTCGGTGAAATTCATGCTTTTTTTCAACAAGATCGAGAAACTTTAACTGAATCATGGTTACGAATGAAAGAAATGCTCAGGAATTGTCATGTACATGGTCTAAGTAAAGGGAATATAATGAAAATCTTTTACCATGGACTTGACGAGAGTACTCAAGAAGCTTTAAACGCTGCTGCAGGAGGAATTTTCCTGTACAAAACACCAAATCAAGCCTACCAATTACTCGAAGACAAAGTCTTACTCAAACGTGATTGGGCTAAAAACCAAAAACCCAAATCCGCTCTTTGCAAAACTGTTGCTTTCGCCGATGAAGGCAGTAGTATTTCTGACACTGACAAAATTATGGCTCGGATGGATGCCATGGCCATCAAAATGGATGCTCAGTATAAAGAAATGAAAGAGAAACGTGAATCTTGCAACAATTGTGGTGGAAATCATTCAACCGCAAATTGCAATGATGATGACACACCTATGTCTCGAGAAGAGGAAGCCAAATGCATGCAAACATTTAGACGATCTCGTTTTCACAATGACTATCGTAGTCGAGATAATGACAAATGGCGTTCTAATGATAGACCCGATTATAATCGTGATCAACCTCGATCATATTCTGAAGAAAAACCTAATATCCAAAAACAATTGAGTGAATTCATCAAGTCACAACAATCCACGAACACGTTCGTTAAAAACACTTTCAATGATCTCAAAGACAGACTTGAATCCACAACAAGAAACCACCAAGCTTCTATCCAAAATCTAAAAGAAAAATTCGATAGACTTGCTGAAAAACAATCTAATAGACCACCAGGATCCCTTCCCAGTAACACTACACCTAACCCAAGAAATAGTACTTCTAAGCCTTATCAACCACCACCAGCTCGTCATGAGCATGTGAATGCCATAACAACTAGACATGGTACCTCATATGAACCACCTCCTAATCCTAGTCAAACACAACCTTCTTTTGAACTTGATAGTGAGGAAGAAGATGAACCATCACCTCAGAAAAAGACCCAAACGAAAGGAATTCCTGAAACACCTGTTTTGAAACCATACAAACCAAAAATTCCATATCCACAACGTCTTAGAAAAGAGAAAATGGAAGCTCAATATGGGAAGTTCCTAGACATGATTCGTGCTGTTCGAATCAATGTTCCATTAATCGATGTTATTGCCGGAATGCCAAACTATGGTAAATTTCTTAAGGAACTTGTTAGTAACAAAAACAAAATAGAACAAATATCCGCAACCTTTCTAAGCAATGAATCTTCAGCAATAATCCAAAATAAAGTTCCACCAAAATTAGGAGATCCCGAAAGTTTTCTCATTCCGTGTAATTTTGGCAAAACGTTCTCTTGTAATGCTTCAGCTGATCTTGGCGCAAGTATCAATCTCATGCCATATTCTCTCTATGCTAAAATTTCTCTAGAAACCCTAAAACCTACTAAAATGAGTGTTCGACTAGCCGATCGTTCTTTTCAATACCCGGTTGGAATAGTAGAAAATATGCTAGTTGAAGTTGGCAAATTCACATTTCCTGTTGACTTCGTTATCTTAGAAATGGAGGAAGACATCAAAGTTCCTCTAATTCTAGGAAGACCATTCTTACACACAGTTGATGCAATAATAAAATTTAAACCAAGAAAACTAAATTTAGGAATTGGAGAGGAAAGATTATCTTTTTTAATTGATTCAGCCATGAAATTCCTACTCTAATGATGACACATGTTTTAGCATAGACGTCATGACGAAATTCTCGAGGAGGATTTTGACAAATTGCTAAACGAAGGAGTAGATATTCTTCACTCAATTCAAGGAACGATTCTAGAAGAAAAACTCTATGCTGAGTTTGAAGAATTTATTGCCATGAGTGAAGAAATTGACACCGATAACGAAGAAGAAATTATTTTCGAACAAATAACTTTCAACTCAAAATACAAAACAAAGAAATCTATCGAAGAACCACCCACTGACCTCGAACTCAAACCACTTCCTAAACATCTTGAGTATGCTTATCTCGAAGGAACATCTTTGCTCCCAGTTATAATATCTTCTGAACTCTCAGAAAAGAATAAAGCAGATCTACTCACAGTTCTTAAAAATCATAAACGAGCTTTTGCTTGGAAAACTTCAGACATTACTGGAATCTGTCCTTCATTTTGCAAACATAAAATACAGATGTTGGATGATAAGAAACCAGTTGTTCAAAAAATAAAGAAGGTTAAATCCTAATATGCAAGAAGTAGTAAAAAAGGAAATAATAAAACTCCTAGATGCCGGAATTATTTATCCCATAGCAGATAGCCCATGGGTAAGCCCAATTCATTGTGTGCCAAAGAAAGGTGGTCTCACCATGGTCACAAATGAGAATGATGAGTTAGTTCCCACCAGAACAATCACTGGTTGGAGAGTTTGTATTGACTATCGAAAACTCAATGAGGCTACGGCCAAAGATCATTTTTTTGGAAAACTAGAAGGGGGGGGGGGTTTGAATAGTTTTACGTATTTTTAATTTATAAAAACTTTGGTTTCGAAAACTTCGATTCTAGCTTTATGTGAGATGAACTTACTTGCACAATTATAAACACCTATATCTAAGAAAGTATATCATGACAAATACGTAAGTAAATAAATAAAAAGATAGGGATAGAAAGATAGCACCGCGAGACAAAGGATTTATAGTGGTTCGGCTACGAATCTCCTCTTCGTCCTACTCCACTCCCCGAGCACCTAACTCGAGAGTTTTCTTCACTATGTCAACAAGCTCCCTTATGGTGGAGAAACCTAATTAATTTTGGTTAAAAACTAATTAATTTTGGTTAAAAATTTGAATTCATATATTTGTTATGAATTAAACATTTTCCTTTAATTACCAAAAATGTTTTTCAAGAATATATAAGTTGTTTATATAATTTTATAAATTTTCTAGTGTCTAAATATAAATCCCTTTGATCATAAAATGTATTAGACATTTGTTTATTCATACCTTAAGTGATTTTGTTGAGTGAAATGATATTTGTAACTAAATACTTGTTTACGTAATAATCTTTCGTTTAATGTTTTTACATTTTGTGGTCTTCCAAATATAGAGACATCGAAAAATATAAATAACGTTTTTATGCATTATTTATATCAACAATCTCCCCCTTTTTGATGATTACAAAATCTAAACTCATTAAACCAAAAATTAATATATATCCAAGTATTTAGTGAGTTTATACCATTTCTTCCCCTTTTTGTTAGCATCAAAAAGGTTATCCCGACGAGCGTAGAACTCCCCCTTGAACTATACTCCCCCTCGTTTTAAGGTTATAAGAATAATTGAGGTATGAAAAAGCTTGCAAAAATATTTAGAACACAAGCAATATATATGATGGATGGAATAAATATAGTACAAGAGAACTAAATAGACATGCGTGAAAATAAAACACAAGAATCATTCATTAATGGAATTATTGAAAATAAATTATGTTTAAAACATAATCCATGATACATAAGCATACATTTATGCTTTTCTAGCAAACTACACTAGATAATACTAAGTTGCCAACTTGAGGTCTCTTGGACTTGCTTGGGATACAAAAGGTTTGTGGTGATTTTATTGGGAAGCATGGAGGTTGCATTCAATGGTATGATGGTGATTGGTATGGAGTGGAAGGATTGGTTTAGGGATTTTATATCGAATTAGCGGAGGTATTGGATGAGGACGAGTGAGGAGATATTCAATCCAAGAAATATCTTCACTTAGGTCAAGAATTTGTTTTTGTAGGAAATAACAACAAGGACAATAGTAGGTGTGGTTGGTGACTTGATCCAAGTTGAGTGAGTGAGGCAAACAATTTGAGTATGGAGGTGAGGGAGGCTTGTCCAAGTTGCGTTGTGCAAGATGCATAGCATTGAGATCACGAAGATCACGGATTACGTTGAGTTCTTCATGGAATTTTTGCTTTTCCGTGGCATTGTGGAATGAACCATTTGGTTGATGTGGATGAAGTGGGGTTGTGTAGTTGGGAGTGAAGTTATTGGAGGTGTAATTTGATGATTGACCAAAGTTATATGGATCATTGTAGTTGGATGAAGGTTGAGATGTGTGGCTTGGGATGACGGCAGATGTTTGGCCATGATTGTATGGTTTGTAATATGGTTCATTGGAATGACCTTGTAGGTTTTGATTGAAGTTTGGGAAGTATGTGGTTGGAGGTGTTGTTTGTTTTTCAAGTTCTTTGGTTGTGATAGAGTTGTTTTGAGGGCTTTTTTTTTCTTCGCCAAACGGATTTTTCGGTCAACCTTGCTAGCCTTGAGGCTTTTGATTTTGGTTTTTTGGGANACCTTGTAGGTTTTGATTGAAGTTTGGGAAGTATGTGGTTGGAGGTGTTGTTTGTTTTTCAAGTTCTTTGGTTGTGATAGAGTTGTTTTGAGGGCTTTTTTTTTCTTCGCCAAACGGATTTTTCGGTCAACCTTGCTAGCCTTGAGGCTTTTGATTTTGGTTTTTTGGGAGAAGTCATTATGGGGTGAGTAATGACTTGTGATGATGAGGGGTATTTATAGTGTGATGATTATGTGTTTATGGAAGGTTAAAATGTGTTGGTTTTGATAGACAAAATGTGTTTGTGAATTTAGGGAAATGGAGAATCAAAATAGGGTGGAATGGACTAAAAAGCAGAAAGCAAACAGTGACCTTCGACCTTCAGATGGCCGGCCCCCTTAATTGGTGGCCGGTCCCCTTAATTTTAAGGGGGCCGCCCCTTTGATTTAAGGGGGCCGCCCAGGCCTTGGTTCACAGGTTGCCAGAAACAGGTTTTTGGTAAAGTTTTTCCAGAAAGATGTTTGTTTTGGGGTTTGGTTTTGGGCAAGACCAACTCTTTAGGCAACTAGGCAAGTATTTTCATAGTGGAATATACATGAAAAGCATATATGTAGGCAAATTACCATATAATCATAGTTAAGCATGCATGCAAAACCAATAAAGCAAATAAGCAAATTATTCTACCTAAAACAACTATCTTAATATGAAGGCAACTATTAGTGGGAAACTAGTGATGGAAAAAATGTGACAATGAAGTTCTTGACTTTGCTCTAGTGTGTGCCTATATGAAACAAATGTGGAGTAAATATTGCTTCGACTCCTATGAAAAAAAAATTATCCTAAGAAACAATCTTTAGTCTCCTTGAATTGACTTTGCTCACTTCTAAGTGTCATATATATATGTATATATTGCACTATATATATATATATATATGTATAGATAACGAGAGTGAGACTATTATGCATGATTTGAAAGAACAACGTTTTTATCATTATTCAACAATGAGTTTTACTAAACGTGAGAATGATTTTGAAATGAATTGAGGTTTTTCTTTGAAAGTATAATTATGCAAACAAAATATCTCAATTTCTGATTTTGTGCAAAACAGAATCCTAGACACAGATTTGAGAAGAAAGAAAAAAATTTTAAACCCCAGATGGCCGGCCCCCTTAAAGTGAGGCTGGTCCCCTAAATTTTAAGGGGGCCGCCCTTATACATTTAAGGGGTCCGCCCATCTGACACACAAAAGTTTCCAGAACCTTGAAAATTTCAGAAAGTTTTGATCATTTAAGAAAATTCAATAAATTTGTTCCATCATTCCGAAGCTACCTTTTCTATTGTTATATTTCCTTTTTTGCACATTATCCCTAAGAAAGTGATAACGTATTTCTATATGTTTAGTCCTAGAGTGTTGAATGGGATTCTTACTTAAATCTATAGCTCCTTTGTTATCGCACATAATAGGAACATTTTCTAACCTAATGCCATAGTCTACGAGAGCTTGTTTCATCCATAGTGCTTGTTGACATGCCTTTCCGGCGCATACGTATTTGGCTACGGTGGTAGAAATAGCAAGAGTGGTTTGCTTCTTTGAAAACCAAGATGTTAGACAACATCCCATAAACGTGCAAATACCGCTAGTGCTCTTTCGATCCACGTAGTCTCCCGCATGATCCGAATCCGCATGGACAATGGTTTCTATGCCGGATCCCTTAGGATACCATAGTCCTAAGTGTATAGTGCCTTTAATGAATCGGAAGATACGCTTAACCGCTTCTAGGTGAGAGGTTTTGGGATCCTCTTGAAAGAGGGCACAAAGGCAAACACTAAACATGATATCGGGTCTACTTGCCGTCAAGTATAGTAAACTACCTATCATTCCCCTATACTTAGTGTTATCTACGGACTCACCTTCTTCATCTCTTATGAGTTTAATTTCCGTAGACATGGGTGTCTTAAGTGGCTTAGAGTCTTCTAGTCCAAATTTCTTAAGCATTTCCTTAATGTACTTAGATTGCTTAAAAATATTATGTCTTCTAATTGTTTTATTTGCAATCCTAAGAAGAATTTAGTTCTCCCATCATACTCATCTCAAACTCATCATGCATGATTTTGGTAAATTCATCACACATTTGTTGACAAGTCGATCCAAATATAATGTCATCGACATATATTTGAACAATGATGATATTTGGGTCAATTCTTTTAGTGAAGAGAGTGTTGTCTACCATTCCCATGGGGTAATTATGTTTAACCAAGAATGCTTTTAGTCTATCATACCAAGCCTTTGGAGCTTGTTTAAGACCATATAAGGCTTTCTTTAGTTTGTAAACACAATCAGGTTTTGCAAAGTCAATGAATCCTGGAGGTTGTGCCACATATACCTCCTCATTGATAAAAGCATTGAGGATTCATCACACATTTGTAAATTCATCACACATTTGTTGACAAGTCGATCCAAATATAATGTCATCGACATATATTTGAACAATGATGATATTTGGGTCACTTCTTTTAGTGAAGAGAGTGTTGTCTACCATTCCCATGGAGTAATTATGTTTAACCAAGAATGCTTTTAGTCTATCATACCAAGCCTTTGGAGCTTGTTTAAGACCATATGAGGCTTTCTTTAGTTTGTAAACACAATCAGGTTTTGGTAAATTCAATGAATCCTGGAGGTTGTGCCACATATACCTCCTCATTGATAAAAGCATTGAGGAATGCACTCTTCACATCCATTTGGTATAACTTAAAATCTAGGGCGCAAGCGTAAGCTAATAGTATTCTAATGGATTCTAATCTCGCTACAGGGGCATAGGTTTCGTCATAATCAATTCCTTCTTGTTGATTATAATCTTGGGCGACTAACCTAGCTTTATTCCTAGTTACTATTCCATTCTCGTCTAACTTATTCCTAAATACCCATTTGGTTCCTATTATAGTAACATTCCTAGGATTTGAGACTAATTCCCAAACGTCATTTGCTTTGAATTGATTTAATTCTTCTTGCATAGCCATAATCCAACTTTCATCCTTTAAGGCTTCATTTATATTCTTAGGCTCTATTGTAGACACGAAACAAAAGAAGTTATTTTTATCTTGAGCTTGTGATCTAAGTGTTCTTTGATTTAGGTTGCCTATGATGTTGTCTAGTTGGTGTGACTTAGATTCCTTAATATTTACAACCTCATTTTCTTCTAATGTTTCTATTTCGTTATCATTTCCTAAAGGCTTATTTTTACTAACCTGAATAGTTTCTTCCTCAATCACATCATCTTCTAAGGGTAAGGTTTTAGGTGGTGGAGGAGTTTTATCAAAGGTTACATTTAAGGATTCTTCTACTTTCATAGTATGTTTATTTGAGACTATGTATGCTTTACTATTTTGTGAATATCCTAGAAAAATTCCTTCGTATGACTTAGAATCAAACTTAGTGAGATAATCTTTTGTATTAAGAATAAAGCATTTACTTCCGAATACCCTAAAGTAGCCTATATTTGGTTTTCTACCTCTTAATAACTCATAAGGAGTTTTTCCTAATATTCGTCTAATAGCCACCCTATTAAGTATATATGTCGAGGTATCTACCACTTGACACCAAAACTTTTGTGGGATAGATTGCTCATTTAACATAGTTCTACTCATTTCTTCGAATTGTACTTCGTTATCAAATTCCCTACCATGATCCGTCCTAATTGAAACTATAGAGCATCCTAACTTATTTTGTATCATTTTACTAAATGTCTTAAATTTCTCAAAGGCTTCGGTTTTATCACTTAAGAATCTAGTCCACGTGTATCGTGAATAGTCATCTACTATAACTAAGGTGTAGAGGTTGCCACCGTAGTTCCGCACCGCGGATGGACCGAAAAGATCCATGTGAAGTAGTTCTAAGCATCTAGTACTGGATACTATATTTTTAGCTTTGTGACTAGCATGTGCTTGTTTTCCTATTTTTTCAAGCGTTACAAAAATGTTGATTATATGTTAGACTAGGAAAGTTTCTAACTAGTTCCTTAGGCACCAAAGATTGTATTTGTTGCATGTTTGCATGACCTAATCGCCTATGCCACAAAGTGGAGTTTTCATCTAAAGTTGCTAAGCATATCCTATCTTCCGATCTGTCTCCTAGTTTCATAACGTATACGCCTCCTTTCCTAATTACTCTACCTATGACTTTCTCATCCTTAATTATTACACTATTTTTATCGGTAAAGGTAACCCTACACTTATTATCACGTATTTGGCCTATACTAAGCAAGTTATATGTTAAATTATCTGCATGTTCAACATTTTCAATAGTTAGAGAGTCTTGAGAGATCGTACCCTTTGCCTATGATTTTTCCACGACGATCGCTACCAAAAATAACGTTACCTCCGTTGTATGCTTTGTATGTAGAAAATAGCTTGCGATTCCCCGTCATGTGTCTTGAGCATCCGCTATCTTTTACCCCCTCATCGGGCTGCAAATGAATTCCTAGACATATTTCATTAGATGCTTGAGCGACGAAACATTCTTGTTTAGCCTTTTTGTCTTCATCACTAAATCTTTTCCTTTGGGTTGTTATCCTTTTATCTTGTGCTTTTTGTTGCCTTTTAATAAGTCTTTTGAACTGTTTAACAACCTTTGCATATTCTTCGTCTTCACTTTCGGAACTAGAATCGTCATCATCACTTAGTTCCTTCTCGATCGTCACTTCTAAACAACCTTCTTGTTTACTCTTAACGTAACTCATGAGGTTTTCGGCATCATTACCTTCACACACAAGATTTGAACTAGTAGCACTTGTACTCATTTCAACTAAATATTTGTCTAATATACTTTCATTTGCTACTATTTTGTATGCAAGATTTTCTTTGGCTTGATATTCCTCTTGATGAAAGTTTAAAAGACTTTTCCACATGACGTTTGCCGTTTGACAAAAAAATATTCTTTCATACTCAACTCTTGGTAGAGCTTTGTATATAATCATTTTAGCCAAGTTATTTTGTGCTTCAAAAATAGTTTTTATTGGTTGAAAATCACCAATTGAAATGACATGCCAAAGATCATAGTCTATTGATTTCACATAACTTTTGAATCGATTTTTCCATTCAAGAAAACTTATATATTCAAGAAATGGTGGTTTAAAAATAATGTTCCCTTCTAAATATTGTTCCGATTCCATAGATCGATTTCAAGTTTTAAACTACAATATATTTTAAAATCTTGTTTGACGTGGCTTTTGATACCAATTGTAGAAAACTAGAAGGGGGGGGGGGGTTGAATAGTTTTACGTCTTTTTAATTTATAAAAACTTTGGTTTCAAAAACTTCGATTAGATCTTTATGTGAGATCAACTTACTTGCACAATTATAAACACCTATATCTAAGAAAGTATATAATGACAAATACGTAAGTAAGTAAATAAAAAGATAGCACCGCGAGACAAAGGATTTATAGTGGTTCGGCTACGAATCTCCTCTTCGTCCTACTCCACTCCCCGAGCATCTAACTCGAGAGTTTTCTTCACTATGTCAACAAGCTCCATTATAGTGGAGAAACTTTAGACACCTTTGCTTACACCGTTTAACGATACCAAGCAAAATGTCGAGTCCTAATACTAGCTAGAGCCAATTTACAACTCTTCACAACTTATCACAACTTCTACACAACTTAAGCACACCACAGCTACTTCACAACTTCACTAATCCTACTACACAACACTACTTGTTCTTCACTACTTCTCTTCACAACTAGCACTACTAAATCTCCTACTTATAAACACAGTACACCTTTACAAACAATATATAAAACTACTAAACAATATCTGCAATACTTCTTTAACTTGACGTTGAAGGAGTATTGTTCTCTTGCACTTTGAATGATGAGGAATTGAATCACTTGAAACAAAGACTTATAATCTTATGATCAAAGGATTTAGAAGGATGTTTAGAAAGGATTTGGGCTGAAAAAATTTGTGCAAAAGGTGAGGAAAAAATGCAGGATTGAACCTGTATTTATAGGCAAAGTTTCCTGACAACAGGAGCGTGCTGGCCCCCTTAAATGGTGGCCGGCCCTTCAGTTTAAGGGGGCCACCCTTACAATTAAGGGGGCCGCCCTCCTGTAACGGCCATGAACTTTGTCCTTTTATGGGGAAAGTTATTTGGTGAAAAACTAACTGATTTTGGTTAAACATTTGAATTCATATATTTGTTATGAATTAAACATTTTTCTTTAGTTACCAAAAATGTTTTTCAAGAATATATAAGTTGTTTATATAATTTTATAAACTTTCTAGTGTCTAAATATAAATTCCTTTGATCATAAAATGTATTAGACATTTGTTTATTCATACATTAAATGATTTTGTTGAGTGAAATGACATTTGCAACTAAATAGTTGTTTACGTAGTAATCTTTCGTTTAATGTTTTTACATTTTGTGGTCGTCAAAACATAGAGATATCGAAAAATATAAATAACGTTTTTATGCATTATTTATATCAACAATTTTCCCTTACCCTTTATGGATCAAATGTTAGAAAGACTGGCAGGGAACGAATACTTTTGTTTTCCCGATGGTTTTTCTGGATACTTGATGAGTGCTCAAACACTCATCATTTTTGGTCAAATCTGAAACGCAAAACATCTGAAAACACGCAAAAATGCATCAAAATGATGAAAATATCCAAGGATCGTGTTTTATATGTCTCAAATGCAAAATGTTTAAAAACAAATGAAAAACGAGCAAAGTTTGCAGAATTGGCAGTTTCAGTCCCCCAACTTTCAAAAATTGGCAAAACTAGTCCCTGGAATTCAAAATTGTGGAGTTTTATCATTCAAGGTCCCTGAAATATTTTAAGTTGTCAAAATTGGTCCTTGAATGATTCTTTGGGCAAATTACAGAAAAGGTCCCTGAACTTTGAAAATTGTCAAAAATGGTCCTTGGAAATTTAAAAGTGGAAAAATGGCAATTGTGGTCCCTGAGTTATTGGAATTTGGCAACATCAGTCCTCATGAGCACTTTGGAAAATTTACATCTTCAGTCCCTCATGTTTGGTAGATTTGCAAATTTGGTCCTTGTGATACAATTTAAACCAAACGGACCTTTTATTAAAAACAAAACCAAATCCAATCCTAAACACTATCCAACCCAAGCCATTTAACCTATCCACTGGCCCAATTCCCCTTTTATATAACCCGGCCCAAACCTAAAAATAATAAACCCCCGTTTATTTTATAACTCTCTCCCTCTCCACATCACCTCACCTTATCCCTCCNTGAAAAACGAGCAAAGTTTGCAGAATTGGCAGTTTCAGTCCCCCAACTTTCAAAAATTGGCAAAACTAGTCCCTGGAATTCAAAATTGTGGAGTTTTATCATTCAAGGTCCCTGAAATATTTTAAGTTGTCAAAATTGGTCCTTGAATGATTCTTTGGGCAAATTACAGAAAAGGTCCCTGAACTTTGAAAATTGTCAAAAATGGTCCTTGGAAATTTAAAAGTGGAAAAATGGCAATTGTGGTCCCTGAGTTATTGGAATTTGGCAACATCAGTCCTCATGAGCACTTTGGAAAATTTACATCTTCAGTCCTTCATGTTTGGTAGATTTGCAAATTTGGTCCTTGTGATACAATTTAAACCAAACGGACCCTTTATTAAAAACAAAACCAAATCCAATCCTAAACACTATCCAACCCAAGCCATTTAACCTATCCACTGGCCCAATTCCCCTTTTATATAACCCGGCCCAAACCTAAAAATAATAAACCCCCGTTTATTTTATAACTCTCTCCCTCTCCACATCACCTCACCTTATCCCTCCACCCTGGCACCTCCTTCCCTGGATTTTCGCCTCCATCACACCACCCCCATCATCACCATCACCCACCTTGTACCTTTTCACCCCACTGCAAATCACTTCAGTCCAAGGATTGGACCCTGGCACAAGTTATCAGTCTTCAACAACTATATCTACTTTTGGCGCCAAAATCAACAAAGGGTCAAGATTGAGTTCTACTCATCCTAGGGTCAAGATTGAAGCTGGGAAAGGACAAGGGAGCACTCTTAACCCTAATTTTCAATTATAAAAAGGGTATTGTAGCAGAGAAGGCCTGGAGTAGTTTTTCAGCTTATTTTTAGTCATTGTCAAATTAATGTAATTTAAATTTCTAAGTGTTAGTTTTAATATAAAAGCTGTAATCTAAACTCTCTTAGTGTAATTCAAAGTTTCTTTAATAAAAATTTCAAGGTTCTCAGTTATATCCAAGTTTGCAATTTTCAGTGAAATATTTATTTTAGTGTAATGTATGTAAAAGTAGATGTTCAATGCTTCATTTGAGCTCATTAAGCTTACCCATAAGCTTTTATAAGCTCAGGAGACTTTCAAACAAGGTTTACTGTAAAATCTCAAAAATACAAAAAACATGAAAAATCCAGTGAAAAAGTAAAAAAAAATCAAGAAGAAGAGATAGAGAAGATGGATGCCCTGGTTTAGAACTCCATGGGGAGTGAATAGGATTTGAATTTTGGTTCTTGATACCTTATGTCTCAGCCTGGATGAATTGTGAGTCCATTTTCCATCTTTTGGCAAAGTACTGTAGAATTCCTTATATTGTGCTTATTTGATTTCTTTGAGTCTATTAGATATATTAAAGTTAGAGTATTGCCTATTTGTTTCTGTTTTAGTGCTTAGTGAGAATATGCTAGTTAAACTGCCTCAATTTGCATAGTAATGTATCTTGGGACTTTGGGGTTTAGATTAGTGAAATTGTAATTTAATTGGGTTATAATATCATCAAGTGTGCTATTGATTCAGTTTTGGGGCTTAATTCAACCCTATCCTTTAAAATCTCTCACATCAGTGAATGTTAAAGGGGTGTTTGGATTTGTTGAATCTGTGAACCCATAGTGTGTTTTTGATGTTGTTTATGCTTGAGCCATGCCACTTTAGGTTGTAGTAGAGTAATTGAACCATAAAATCAGTAGGCTATTGGTTAGAAAGTCAAAGTCTCATGTAAGTCTCATGCTAGTTGTTAACTGTTGAAATTTGGGGTAGGTTAATCATCAATTTAGTTATAGAATCTGTTAATCTAGCTTAAGGTAGTTGCATTTTAACTTATTTCTTCATAATCAGTAATCTATGATTGATCAAATTCCATTTTAGTCAAACTTGGGTAAAAAGAGTAAAAGTCAAAAACCATAACTATGAAAATGGGATGAGATTCTAAGGCTTCTGTAGGGTTCAATTCAGATTGGAATTAGTTCTTTCTTATTGATTTATGTTGTTTGGTGGCCTGTTTGTATGAATCAAAGGGAAATTTGTATTTTGAAAATGATTGCTCATTAAAATTTAAGCTTGAACCTTTCGTTTAGCATATAAGCTCCCCTGCAACCCAAGGTTCTACAACCTAATGACCCATTTTCATTTAACCCCTTTACTTTGCTCATTGTTGGTCATGATACTTGATCTTGTTGCTTTTGAGGAAACGCCTGCCATGCTAACTTGTTGATTCATCATTAGTGGCCTTTAGCACTTTTCATTTGCTTATTTTTGTCCTTCTAATTCAACCCTTTTTGGTCTGTTGCGGCTGAACAAACTCAGTCAACAGCTGAGTTTGTTGATTCTTGTGCCTAAAGCTTGTTGTTATGTTACTAGTTGTCATTACTTTATTAGTGATGATTGTGAGTGTATTGTTTGTGTCAACTTGTGGTTTAGGCTCATACAGCTTATTTTGTTAAGTGCTTATTTCACATAGCTCACTTGAAGCACAATCATTATAACTTTTAGATCTTAGCTTGTAAGTGTTGTTAGTTTGTTAATTGTCTGGACTGTATAAAAGTTGCATTGTGCTANAGTTTAATTAGTAATTAGTAATTAATTAATATTAAATAATTAAAAAGTCAAAAAAAAAATTTCTTTTTCTTAAAATTTTCTTTTGTCATTAGAATTGTAAGAAAGTAATTTTCACATTTGTAGGACTTTATTTGCTCCCGTTTCACTTTTTATTTTGCGCGTAGACGTTATTTTTAATTAAAACACGCATTTCTAGTTTTTAAACGTTTTTAATTTCTTCTGCTTTACGTGTTTGTTCATATAGCTTTGTCTAGTCAATTTTATTCATATTCTCGTAGTATAATCATTCAATAAACCCATTTCCGTTCATTATCACTCGATCACGAATTCGTTTTTAATACAATTCACATCCTCGTCGGGACATAACGACCCGGGAATATTTCTATACTCTCTGGACTTCATTGCATTGTGTCTTGGGCATTCAGGCTTTTATTACGGTTAGCCATTCACAAGTGGTTAGCTCGTGTGATAAAACCTGACAGTTCGGGACCAATCAATACTTTCAAATTCCAATCGATCCTCTCGACCAAGAAAAAACAACATTTACATGTCCCTTTGGAACATATGCTTACAGACGTATGCCTTTTGGTTTATGTAATGCACCTGCTACATTTCAAAGATGCATGATTGCAATATTTCATGACATGATCGAAGAATTTATGGAAGTTTTCATGGACGATTTTCTGTCTTTGGAAATTTATTTAAAAGTTGTTTGGTAAACCTAAGTAAAATGCTTAAAAGAAGTGAAGAAGCTTATTTATTCCTTAATTGGGAAAAATGTCACTTCATGGTTAAAGAAGGAATAGTGCTCGGACATAAAGTATCTGGAGCAGGATTAGAAGTTGACAAAGCAAAAATCGAAGTAATAGCAAAATTACCACCTCCTACTAATATCAAGGGTATTAGAAGTTTTCTTGGACATGCCGGTTTTTACCGAAGATTTATAAAAGATTTCTCTAAAATAACTAAACCACTAACAAAATTACTTGAAAAAGATGTCCCATTCGAATTCGATGAAGAATGCATAAAAGCGTTTGAGACATTAAAAGAAAAACTCACATGCACACCTATTATAGCAAGTCCAGATTGAAATCTTCCATTTGAGCTAATGTGTGATGCAAGTTAAAATGTTGTTGGAGCCGTGCTTGGCCAAAGAAAAGAAAAACATTTTCATCCTATCTATTTCGCTAGTAGAACATTAAATGCAGCCCAACAAAACTATACAATAACAGAAAAATAAATAATGGCTGTTGTATTTGCATTTAATAAATTCAGATCGTATCTCGTTCTATCTAAAACAACTGTTTTCACAGATCACTCAGCCTTAAAGTATCTGTTTAAAAAATTAGATGCCAAACCTCATCTCATACGATGGGTTTTGCTATTACAAGAATTTGATATTGAAAAAAAGATAAAAAAGGTGCTGATAATGTTGCAGCAGATTACCTATCTAGAATTGAAAAACAAGATGGTGATAATGAAGAATTTGAAATAAATGATTACTTTCCAGAAGAAATTCTAATGAAAATAAATTCTGACAAAGAACCTTGGTTTGCTGACTTTGCAAATTATTTGGTTGGAAAAATACTACCTAAAAACATGACATATGTAGGACCTTGGATACAACTTATTTCACAACTTATTCAAGCTTATTCTAGAGAGAGAGTAGAGAGAGAGAGAGTGGAGACTTCATGTAAAAGATTAAGAACTATGTGTTTATTGAATGATGAAGCTCAACCTCAATAATGAGGCTTACAATACAATATAAGGAACTAGGATATTAGTTTTAGGCTTTTACATGTTTAGCCCTTGAACTTCCTAGTTTATTCTAACTTGAACATATAACTTTTGAAACACTTTCTAACGCAACCTATTACATGATTTACGACTTTAATGACCGACACTTTAATATATAAAAATACAAAGCTAACAACATACCAACAACAGAAAAAAATTCTTTTGCGATCATACAAACTTCCTTTGGGAAGAGCCACATCTTTTTAAGATATGTCCTGATGGGATTATAAGATGTGTGGCAGGACCTGAAACCCGATCAATTCTGGATGCATGTCATCATGGACCAACTGGAAGGCATTATGGACCATCCGTCACGGTCAGAAAAGTCCTAGAATCTGGTTTCTATTGGCCAGCAATATTCAAAGAAGCTCAAACCTTAGTAAAACTTTGCGATGCTTGTCAAAAAATTGGAAATATATCAAAACGTGATGAAATGCCTTTAAAATATATACAAGTATGTGAGATATTTGACATATTGGGTATAGGTTTCATGGGTCCTTTTCCAAAATCCCATAAGTTCGAATACATACTGGTTGCTATTGATTATGTCTCAAAATGGGCAGAAGCCCAAGCTCTTCAAACTAATGATGCAAAAGTCGTTATAACATTCTTAAAAAACTCTTTTTTCGTTTTGGAGTCCCAAAAGCTTTAATCAACGACAGAGGAACACATTTTTTGTAATCAAATGATGGAAAAAGCAATGAAGAAGTATGGTGTAAACCATCTTTTTTCTACCTCATATCATCCTCAAACTAGTGGTCAAGTAGAAAACACAAACAGAGCCTTAAAAAGAATCCTTGATAAAACTGTAAAAGACAATCCTGCTATTTGGTCTAAAAAATTGGATGACGCTCTGTGGGCTTTTCGCATATCATACAAAACACCTACGGGAACAACACCTTATAAATTAATATATGGAAAAGCTTGTCATTTACCGCTAGAAATTGAACATCGTGCGTATTGGGCACTTAAAAATTGTAATACCGACTTGATAGCTGCTGGAGAAAAACGTATGTTTCAAATACATGAGTTAGACGAATTCTGTTTACATGCTTATGAAAATTCTATACTATACAAAGAAAGAACAAAAATCTGGCATGATCGAAAACTTAAAATCTGTAGAGAATTCAACAAAGGAGACAAAGTACTACTATTTCACTCAAAATATAAATTCAAACAACCAAAATTAAAATGACGTTGGCTTGGACCATATATGGTAAAACACCAATATCCATCCGGATATGTGGAATTATATGGAAAAGATGATAAAACTTTTATTGTAAATGACCACAGACTTAAGCTATATCATGAAGAAGAAAGTTACAATGATCGAAGGACGGAACTCACTCCCTTCTTCCCTAAAACTTAAAACCATATGTCATTGTGAGTCTAGCTTAAGACTCCTTGAAAAACAAGCGATTCTCGTGAGGCAACCCGTGATTTTTATTTTAGTGTGGAGGCGTTATAGCCTTATTTGGTTATGGTTAAAAAAAATTCAAAAAAATATTTTTGTGTGTTTGTTTATTTTTGCAGGTTTTATGAAAATATATGGATGCTTGCTGACAAGGCTATTATATCAACTTCCATCGATAGCCCCGGGAAGTTTCGATCCTTTTTTCTAGATTATCCTATTTTTATTATTTTCAGTCTTTCACATTGGGGACAATGCTCAACTTAAGTGTAGAGGGAGGACAAATAGGATAAGTCGAGCGTATTCCACATTATTGCTTGCTTTATAAATTTTCAAAATTTTTAGGTTCTATATTAGAATTTGATAAAAAAATGCAAGGCATATCAATACATATCTAGCACAAGTACAAACCCCATTAAATCATGAGAATATTCTTAGCCTTTATATGAAGTGTATAGCATTTTTTGCACTTCCTGTTTCATGATATATGAGTGTGCCGGTAATTCATTTTAACTCTAGAACTTGTGCATGTATATCGTTTACTAAATCGCAGTGAGGTTAATTTATAGACGAATATAGATGACGAAAAGGCAAAATATCCACCAAAATAAACCCTTATCCTTATTTTATCCCAAAAGTACCGCTTATACACCAAAATAATCAGCCGGAAACAAATAAAATATATCGAAGCATTTGTGCTATTATCCTTCTATTTGCTAGCCGCTAGTAGTGTAAAAAGAAAATAAAAATGATGAATAAAGGCAAGAAAAGTATATATGCCTAGAAGAAAAAGAAAAAGTAAAGTGAAAAAGTGATGTTGGCTAGCGATAGTATGGATTAGTGAATCAATATGGCTGTTATATCTCTCAAACACAAACACCCAAGTTATCCCTTATCCCTGAAACAAAATAAGCCTTATTTTGCCTTCTTTTGATATATTTGTCCGGTGCTCACGCCGCAACGGTTTGTTTACGTATCTTGTATATGCCTATAGTAGTTTTATTGATTTATGTCTGTGCAAATTGAGTGTTCCCATATAATCACCTTATTTAGCGAAATTGTGTGAATTTAAATAAATCCTATGTGAGGTGATCTAGTATGTATTGATGCCATATATGAAATGTCTTTGTCTCTAATAAATAATTTTTCTTCAAGAATTTATCTTTCATAATCATTAATCTGTTTTGTCGCTTACATTGCTTGAGGGCAAGCAATAGCTAAGTGTAGAGGGATTTAATGACGCTCGAATTATAAATATTTTATGTAGCGTTATTTGTTAGTTTCTATATGATTTATAAGGACTTTCGATACTTAATTGCATGAAAATACATTGCAGGTCCTCTAGACAAAGACCTTCATTAACCAAGGCAAAATGTGCAAATCCAAGATAATCTTATGATAAAGCCTATTCCTAGAGAAAAGAGCGCCGAGCTTCTGTCTCAAGTGAGCCAGTTACGGGGGCGAACATAATCCCATATAATCTAAGTCAAAACAAGAAAGTGCGCCGATCTTATGTCTCAAGCACGCCGGCCTTCAACCTCTATTAATGACCCTTTTGCTCCAAGAAAACCCTTGAAAGCCGCCGTTGTTTATCTCCAAGTGCGCCGACATTCTATGAAAAGCACGCCGATCTTTTGCTCATCTGCGGCGTACTTCAGTACCTGGCCAGTCAACCTCTGGCTATAAATAGAGCCTTATTTTGCCTCATTTTTAAAAAACACCAACACTCCTCCCAACAACCAACAAAGCTCTGATAATAATTCATCTCGTGTTCCAATCATTGGGGTGATAGAAATAAATTCATAGTTCTAAAAGCATTGTAATACTGTCTCGATATTAATTGTGGTGATCGCTAGTGACGGTAGCTTCTTCATTACATTAATTCCAAAAGTATGTTGATCATTTCGTACGATATTACCACTGTAAGCATGATTATGAAAGCCATGTTAGGTTAAACTCCTTATGGTTGCTTGGATATGTTAATATAATAAAATGTTTGGTTATGGTTATATTCTCTTGTTGATTTCCTGTTTATGTCACGACCTTGCTGTGTTATAAACTTATCACCATTGTTTATCTCTTTGATTATAATTACTACTTGAAAAGGGTCGAAAGATTCGGCTAGTATTTTATGGTTTTCAACATATGTCTATGTATGTTGATCAATTGAAGGAGAAATCGCTTTTGTATTGAAATAAACAATAGAGTTTTAAACATTGCAACTAGTACTTATACTTGTTAACCACTCGTTTAAATACTAGCAGACATAAGTCTTGAATCACAAAACATCAACTGGTGAAACGTTTTTTTGACGAAAACAACTACTCATTTGTTAAAAGCCATTGAGATCATTATCATATGCCATCACTGAGTTATAAGAACTATCCAAGTAATCATATCTGTCTCATATTTGAATTTCAAAACAACTGCATAAGTTTTCTAAATCATCTTGATTAGTTAATTGATACATAAGAGCAAACCTCAGTCCCTGTGAAACGACCTGGTCTTACCAAAACTCTTTACTATAAACGAGGGTTATACTTTTACCCGCGTGTTTTGAGTAATAAGGAATCGGTAAAATTAGTATTATAAATTTAAAGCTTTCGAAACACATCAGGTCCCTTGACCCGTAATGCTCAGGTCAACCCCGTTACTTTCAGTTTGATTTTATTTTTAGTTAAGGGCATAACGGCCATTTCATATATTTCAATTTTGATACTTTATTTTCAACACTCTTCCTTCCACCGCCCACATTTCATCGAAAATAATACTCCATAATCAATATTCATTTCATCACCTAACAAAACCACCGTATGCAACCCGAACCATATTTTCATGCAACCACTAAATATCCAATCTCACTTATCATCATCAAGTTTCTCGTCGAAAAACCTATCTTATCTTCACCCTTTAAATCCACAACCCAAAACTCTTCATCACATCTCATCCAAACCTACCAACTCGCCGCTATATCACTCGATCAAAAAATATCTCATCATCTCAAATCCATTACTCGGACGTCATCATGATCAGGCATAAGTTTGACTAATCTATCGGACTTGATTTCATTTGTCACATCTGTTCATATAGAATGTGAATCTCAGATCTCGAATGTCAAAAGCTATTGGAGATTAAAACAGTGAAAAACGGAAGAGATTTGGTGGCACGTGCATTTCACGCGCTTGGCTTGTTAACCGTTGTAATCGGAAACGTTTTTGTGTCCGTATTGTTAGGTGACTCAGAACGAGTCAAGGTCTAAGTTCCGGCTGAGTTCATGTGGTCTGACTCAGCCAACGAGTTACAGGTGATATTTGACCAGATTAAGGTGAATGATAATAAGGTGTTAGATGTTGATGATGTGGCAAAACAATTGGTGATTATGCGTGATGTGATTGATGATGCGGAAGGTAGGGTTAGGTTGGTGGAGAGTGTGAAGGATATGGAGATGAAGGTGAAGAGGTTTTCGGATGGCGTTGACGCGTTGAATAGCGGAGTTAACAGATTGTATCGGACTATGTTGAAGACGCGCAACGGATGTTTAGATGCTAAATGTTAGTTGATGTGGATGTATGTTGTCCTGTAAGTGTGAATATGTTAGATGAACTACGAATTAATGGTTAGATAATGTACAGAATACAAAATTAATGTCGTATGTAACTGTCATGTTATCGCGTAATCTAACGGTTGCACAAGTTGTATGATCCGAGTGTTGGTAATTTGTAAGTGTCGAAATTAGTGTAAGTTTATACGTTACAAGTATTAATATTGAAACTAGTTGTAATTATCTTGTTTGAATTTCAAATCTGATCTAGAAACTAAAGAAAACGTTATGAATACAGTTGCTAGTTTATGCATCTTGCATCCCGTTCTACTGGCAACTCGAGGTATGTAGCTCATTACTAATAAAGTTTGTCGAGAAAAGGTACATCTTGCTACACAACACCGAGAATATACAATGCATGCCATCCATCTAATGCAATTTTTTTTGTTAATCTTAACCTAATACAATTTGAATTCGATGCCCCAACTGTATTTGTTTCTGAATTTGATGCCCTGACTGTTTGTTCAACAATTTTCTGCTGGGAAGCAGAACATTTCTATAGTAATAATGCTATTTAGTGCAATTAAATGCGATATAAGCCATTCTCAGGACCAACATCACGCCTTTTAGTCCGTTATCAACTGATATCAACTGGCAGTAGGGGGAGAATTTAGGATCTCTGTGAAGGAACGACACTGTAGCCGAACCTTCTCTCCACCTTCTGCTCATTCTTCATGTTGATCTTCATGATAACAATATTGTTTTTGTGATTGAGATTGTCATTCTTCGAGTCAGTTTGATCCAAAGATGATGATGTGTGTATGTGTGTTTTTGTGATGGTTTGGTAACCAAAAGTGGAAGAAAAGTGGAGGAGAAGATTTATATGACTTGTGACAACTCGTAAATTCTGGTCATTTTCCCAATTTTTTAAAATTCACTATTCACAAGTTACTATTCATTACTTACTATTCACCGATCACTATTCATCATTTCACTGTTCATTGTTTCCGGAGTCAGTTTGTGATTTTGAGAAGCGTTCAAAAATTTTACTATTCACGTGACACTATTCATTTCCGGAAGGAAAACACTATTCATGATCATCATTCATCTTTTTGTAAACCTAGTTTATAGGTATTCAAATTCGCATAACCAGTTTGGTTTAGCTGCGAAATCATGCATCATCAGTAACATCATCAGTATATTAGGTTATGCACGGGTTTGTGTGATTTTTATTAATGTATGTTTAAATATTTAATTAACGTTACCACTCAGTTTTTACTACTAACAATTTACCCGATACTCCCGACTACGATCCTAATATCTTTTCATACTCATTATAATAACATAAAAATTATATTATTAATTTACCCGGTGTTTTGAGACCTGTTGCTATACTTTACGGTATACGCTATAAATTTCGTCGGATAATGATATCTCCACACGACAACTATTTCAACACCCGATTCTCATCAGGAATGTAATTTTATAATTTTTACAACGTCGTCACATTTTATTTGGTACAGTTAAATTTTATTTGTAGCAAACTCGGTACCCGGTATCCCCTAAAACAAATAATATCTAATATAATCAATCACACCTTACAAAAATCTCTTGCACCATTCTTTTTCCCATGTGTTCCCCCCCCACTCGTTTCTTACATATCTTTGAAAAATTTATACTAGCTTTATTTATGATATGTACTACTTGTCTTTAATAATAAAATATACATCTAATATAACTTCAATACTACAAGTAACTTTCATATGTAACAAATCTCATTTTCTTTCTTCTTTTGCTCCATCACACGGCCAACAACAAGAGGCCAAGAAGGAACCAAAGATTTTTCAAGAACAAGTATTAGTCTAGTCTCATTTACATTCCTAGCTGGGATTTTGAAATAAAAATCCCTAGGTTTCTTATACATTTCCATCCAAACCACCTCAAATCTTCAAGTAAGTTTCAAGTAAAATTTATCTACTTTTTATACTTCCATTCACCATATTTTCATGTTCTAGTAACTAATTATGCAATTATACATATGTTTGATACCACTTAATATTTATTTTTCTCTCTAAAAATAGATCTATAAGTATTTAGAGTAATCTTAAGAGATCCACCATATTTGGTGATGTTTAGGACCCCATGACACCCTAAGAAGGTGTAAGGTAGATTAAGAGTGGTTTTGAAGTTGATTGGAGTGGATTTGGACAAGTAGTAAACTAGAAAAATCTATTTTGACACTATATGAACTTGCTGTCCCTTTTTGAAAAACGTAGAAAGATCAGGGTTCATGGGTAATTTTGGACCAAAGACTTAGAAAATACATTCAAAAACGAAACTATGGCCATTGGAATGAACAAAAACGAACTTATAACGAAGGAGATATGATTTTTCAAAGTTGGATGACGAAAACTATTTTCTGAAAATTATACCCGCTGTCCCGCGACTTTCTACGGCTAAACCAAGGTGTTAAACTTAAACGAGACAACCCGACATATTAAAAATTCACTAGTTCACTGAAACACGAGACCGGAGATATAAAGAACTTAAGAAACGGACTTATAACGACCGAGATACAAGCGTTCAAACCCGACGTACACAACACTTTTTCATCAGCACCAACACTTAGAAAAATTTGTAAGTGTTGACAATCTCGCCAAGTGACCATGTTCGACACCACTTTTCTCATTGATAGACCCGTTTTTGGAAAATTAACATCTCTGACTAAAAGTTAGTTCACCCAGCCTAGTTTCAAAACAATCAACCGTTCGTCAAACGGATTAATAACAAATAACATATGGCCTTCAACTTTCTCGAAAACTGCCCAGAAACTGCCAAAACAGCACACACACCTTACTTCACGGCTATTTTTCTTTATGATCGAGACCCGTATGGACAAAATTTCAGTGTTACTACTTTTAGATAATGTGACAAGCTTCCAAAAACTACTGAGCATTTTTCCTAACTCTTAATACACACTATTTCACGACTAGTTTTACGAGACCACTTGGTCATATTTTCAAAGTTATGAAGAATGTTATTTTACGACGAAATCACTATAATTGCCGATAAAACACCAAACAAGGATCGTGGAGTACCGTCTCAACATACTTACACGAAAAGTAGTTTATAACTTAACGGGACGTCAAAAATATATTTTTCGATGATAAACGTTATTTTCAAAAAGTACGAGTGGTATCGATAACATACGTATTTGTATACATAGCATTGTATCATTGCTTACATTAGATCATATCATTCATAATAGGTCGCGCTTAGAGACCGAGCCTCATTCCATCACATCCACTATTGTCATTACTGCTAGCATATCAGGTGAGTTTTCATAGCTCCGTTTAGAATTTATTATTTCATTTCAAATCCCACGGGGGAGAATACATTGCACCATTTTCATACGGGCCAAAGTATTAAATTTATGTACATTGCTTAAGTTACCGCATTTGCCATGTTAAAGTCCCCTTTTATTATCATGAACCGTTAATTTGTGAGCAAGTGAAGGTGAGTGGATAGATCTATTGAGGGTGACGCCTCCATCCGCGTTGGTTTGATCACCAACAGTCAAACGGATGCATTTCATTTCATTCATTCAGAGTATTTGGCAAAACACTCCTTTTGGGGCGTTTATTTTAGTCTAGCTTCGGGGTCATGAGCTTAAGGGCTAATGTACTATTTTTGTTTATTGTGACATTTTATTATCCATTTTTATACTTGTGGTCACCGTAAAAACATTTCATTTACTTAAATCTATGATTCTCACCAACATTTTGTTGACTGTTTTTAGCAATGTATTTTCAGGTAATTAAGGCATTCACAACATGGCATACATGAAGACTTACCATAGAGTCGCAATGACGACGCGTCTCACTTGGATGTTTATGTACTTAAACCATCGTTTGATTCAAGGCAAACTAATTTCCGAAATTTGAAATATCTTTTGGGAACTATCTTTTGAAATTCTGAATGTTTTTATGATGTCAAACGATGTATTTTAAAACGACACGTTAGGTCGTTCAATATAACTGTATCTGTGGCACGCCCCAGGTATTCCATTCCGCTGCAAGTCATAAACTTGGGGGTGTGACAGATTGGCATCAGAGCTAAGGTTATAGCTAACTAGGTTGTATCTTGGACCCTAGACTATAACCACACCATCATAGCATCTCATCATTTCATCATAAGTGCATATTCACTACGCATGTTGTTTCATGCACACACTATGCGAGTTATTTATACTTATACTCATATATAATTATATTGACCTGGTTCACAGTGACATGTCTTCACCCAACCACCCTATGATCATCCTAGCAGATACGGATATCGAGGATGCTTTTTCATCTACTGATGCGCCTACATCACCACTCTCACCTTTCTATACTTTGACATTCACATATCCCTCACATTTGTTAGGTGATAACTTCCACCCGTTTGAGATGTTAGCACCACCTGAACCCGACTTTGAAGTGACTACCAGATATGACACTAAGACCTCCGAGATTCGGGAGACTGCCTTTGCCTTTTCAATACCACCATTGTCATTTCCCTTTTCCATTCCCGCATGCCAGGAATTAGATGACACCTTGTGGATAATACCAAGATCACAGACTCAACAGAAACATCAGCAGATTCCTCAAGAATGGTTTGGAATCTACACTATCTCAGACATGATCGATGCACAACTCCAGACCCGACTTCAGGACTCATCTGAACCTTATGATGCCACAACCCTGGTTTCACTCAGAGGGACACCAGGAAGCCTCTAGACTAGACTTATATCTTTACTAGCTTTTACTATTATCCTAGCCACGGGAGGTGTGGCATAGTTCAAAGAAACTTGTAGTATTTTGATTGTTGTACAACGAAATCACCAAGTATTGGCTCTACGATATGGGTTTGGTTGTGCTATCTATGATATCGGTCCATGTAGACCAAAATTTTCATGTGTTGTGAATGTCTATACATGTTGTGGTTGTATATATTGGTACGATGATCATTTCTATTATGATTTCTCATTGTCGTATTCTTTTGTGGTTTTGAAGAATTATGGCACCAAGGAAAGAAAAAGCTGCACCAGTTATGACACAAGCTGCTATCCGAAAACTTGTTAAGGATAGTATAGCTGATGCACTAGTGGCCGAAAGGGCTGCTGTAGCTGCAAGGGCTGTTGAGGCCGCTTCTCAGGTAGAGACGTCTGGGCAAGCTAGTAATGGAGCTAATGGACGTAAGTGTACGTACAAAGACTTCAAGAGTGGTGATCCTATAAAATTTAAAGGCACTGAAGGAGCCACTGCTATGATCCGTTGGTTTGAACATACAGAATATGTGTTTCATCTATGCAACTGTCCCGAGGAGTCCAAGGTGAAGTTTGCTGCTAGTATACTTCTCGATGAAGCTATGTCGTGGTGGAATTCTTATGCAAAGCCCATAGGAATGGAAAATGCTTGAAACTTATAAGGGATGAATTCAAGAAGTTACTGACCAAGAAGTTTTGTCCACGCACAGAAGTGAAAAAGTTGGAAATAGAGTTTTATGAGCTAGTGACAGTAGGAAATGATATTGAGACGTATATAAGGAGGTTTCAAGAGTTGGCTGCACTATGTCCATCTATGGTTCTGGATAATGAAAAGTTGGAAAATTTCATTGGTGGTTTACCTGAAAACATCCGTGGGGATGTGATTTATTTTGACCCACAAACATTGGACGAGGCAATCAGAATGTCTCAGAAGCTTATGGCTCAGATCTTAAGGAAAGGAACGACTGCAAACAACAACAACAGCAACACTAACCGTAACCGTAACTACAACAACAACACCAACAACTACCGAAACAACAACAACTACAACAATAACCAAAACAATACGAATCATAACAACAACAACAACAACAAAAGAAAGTGGGACAACAATCAAGGTGGCAATGCTACTCAACAATCACCCAAGAAACAAGTGGTTGCTAAGGCCTATGCTGCAGGGCAGAATGAAAAGAGAGGTTACACTGGTACCTTACCCAAATGCAACATATGTCCACTTCATCATAACCCTGGGAATTGCCCTAAACCTTGTGGTAACTGTAAGAAGCTTGGCCATTCGACTAGAGAATGCAAATTCCCAATAATTACAGGCAATCGGAGACTCCCAGTGACGTGTTTTGGCTGTGGAGAGAAAGGACATTTTAGGAATGATTGTCCACAACAAGGAAATCAAGACATGGGAATCAAGATGGAATAGCGCGAGGAATAACGTGTGTTGTTAGAAGAGAACCCGCCAGGACATTAGTGACATCAAGGATAACAACAATGCTTAAACAGAAGGAGTTCCTATTTTGATATATAAACCGTAGTTCGAGCCCTCTAGGGTTGTATCTTTCTTTTGTACTTTCCGTAGGTACGTTGGCATAACCTAGCTGTAATAAGCACTTATCTATTCAATGTAATATCTATCTTTTATTATCTTTGCGATAATCANCATGGGAATCAAGATGGAATAGCGCGAGGAATAACGTGTGTTGTTAGAAGAGAACCCGCCAGGACATTAGTGACATCAAGGATAACAACAATGCTTAAACAGAAGGAGTTCCTATTTTGATATATAAACCGTAGTTCGAGCCCTCTAGGGTTGTATCTTTCTTTTGTACTTTCCGTAGGTACGTTGGCATAACCTAGCTGTAATAAGCACTTATCTATTCAATGTAATATCTATCTTTTATTATCTTTGCGATAATCACAACCTTCATTTATTCCATTTCCTATTCCAATTGCTCAATTTTTAATCATTTTGCAACAATATACCACTATCTTACTAGGGATTAGGCTGACTTCATTCTTTACGGATTAGTAGACTATTACCATTACATAAGATTCATCCACGTATCCAATAAACCATTCAACGAATTTTATTTCAAGCTATTTTACTGCCATATGGGGGAATCGTTTTACAAAATTTTTAAAATGAGTTACTTTGTTACCACCCTGTAAAATTGTTTTTTTTGTCATTCTATCAAGCATTTACTACCATTACGCGAAACAATTTTCATGTTACCTTGAAAAGAATTATCTAGAATACCATTTCTCAAAACAACACGTTGAACACCATCTAAAACTTTCGAGAAAAGTAATGCTATTTTGACTAAACCAAGCATCGCATCATTAGTCCTCAATTATACATAGCCTGATCACCTATGTATCATTCAGGAAGGATTATGCCATGAAGATAATAATCGCCTTTTCAAGAATTATTAATAAAAATCTTCACTCAAAAGCTTTGTAAACAAATAAAATCTTTCATAAACATCCCTTTTGACAAACCTTCTATGGATACGTACACCACTTGTCACTCATTCAGCCATTAAGTTGGATTTTACCATTGACTTCTCTACTAGAGACTTTCCATCTACGAGGAGTATTCCATGACATAAGAAAACAATGAAAGGATAGATGATACTCCTCAAACTTCTGGTAATTCCTTCAAGATATTCTCCTTCCCATCAGATACACACGCTCTACCATCCTCAGACCAACGAACCCTGAAGAGAACTATCTAAGCACTATTAGACGTACTCAGCGCCGTATAATCAACTTTGAAGATTGCACCATTTAAGACCAGCCTATGGTCGAAGTACCCATTTACCCATTTACAGACAAAATTCAGAAGATTAAATTCACTGGTCTAGAACTAAATTGTGAAACAACAAAGGAAATTTTACAAGTCAAGAATCAGTTACAAGCGATGAGAAACCGATAGAAGTCAGGTTGGTGCCCGACGCATATCATTCGGATTAGGTATCCCTGAGCAGCAAACCATTTGGAATCGAGTGGGAGAATGAACTATGTTGAAAGCCTTGCCTTGGAAAGGCATGATACAATTTTGGTAACACGAGATATTGAACCTTCGGTATATTGGACCATTTAAGATTCTTTTTAGAATCGGCCGGCTGGAATGAAAACTTGAATTTCCGTCAGTGTTCAGCACCATATATAACCCATCTCACATTTCAAACCTTAAAAAGTTCCTTCCAAATGAATCACTCGTAGAATTTCCATTCCATTCCATTAGAAGAAATTCAACTCGACGATAAGCTTAACTTGGTGGCGAAACCAGCAAAAGTCATGGACCGCAAGGTCAAACAGTTGAAGCAAAGTCGAATTCCTATCGTGAAAGTTCGCTGGAATTCTCGAAGAGGTCCCAGGTTCACTTGGGAGCAAGAACTTCAGATGCGACTCAAATATCCTCACCTTTTCACTAATGACATTCTAGAGACCAACATAATATGAACTTCGGGACGAAGTTCCTTTTAGGGTTGAAGACTGTGACTACTCGTAAATTCTGGTCATTTTCTAATTTTTTTTAAAGTCACTATTCGCAAGTTACTATTCATCATTTACTATTCACTGATCACTATTCATCATTTCACTTGTCATCGTTTTCGGTGTCAGTTTGTGATTTTGAGAAGCGTTCAAGCTTTTTACTATTCACGTGACACTATTCATTTCCGGAAGGAAAACAGTATTCATGATCATCGTTCATCTTTTTGTAAACCTACTTTACAGGTATTCAAATTCTTGTAACCAGTTTGGTTTAGCTGCGAAATCATGCATCATCAGTAACATCATCAGTATATTAGGTCATGTACGGGTTTGTGTGATTTTCATTAACGTATGTTTAAATATTTAATTAACGTTACCACTCAATTTTTACTACTAACAATTTACCCGGTACTCCCGACTACGATCCTAATATCTTTTCATACTCATTAAAATAATATAAAAATTATATTATTAATTTGACCGGTGTTTTGAGACCTGTTGCTATACTTTACGGTATACGCTATAAATTTTGTCGGATAACGATATCTCAACACGACAACTATTTCAACACCCGATTCTCATAAGGAATGTAATTTTATAATTTTTACAACGTCGTCACATTTTATTTGGTACAATTAAATTTTATTTCTAGCAAACTCGGTACCCAGTATCCCCTAAAACAAATAATATCTAATATAATCAATCACACCTTACAAAAATCTCTTGCACCATTGTTTTCCCCATGTGTTGCGGCCCCCCCCATTCCTTTCTTACATATCTTTGAAAATTTTTTGCTAACTCTATTTATGATATGTACTACTTGTCTTTAATAATAAAATATACATCTAATATAACTTCAATACTACAAGTAACTTTCATATGTAACAAATCTCATTTTTTCTTCTTTTGCTCCATCACACGGCCAACAACAAGAGACCAAGAAGGAACCAAAGATTTTTCAAGAACAAGTATTAGTCTAGTCTCATTTACACTCCTAGCTGGGATTTTGAAATTAAAATCCCTAGGTTTCTTATACATTTCCATCCAAACCACCTCAAATCTACAAGTAAGTTTCAAGTAAAATTTATCTACTTTTTATACTTCCATTCACCATATTTTCACGTTCTAGTAACTAATTATGCAATTATACATATGTTTGATACCTAGAAAAATAAAAATAAAAATCTCACTAGAAAGGAATCTAATGAGTATACCTAAGTAAAATATAATTTCAACCTAAGCAATAACTATTCCCCGGCAACGGCGCCAAAAACTTGATGCGTGGGTTTTGCAACCTTCGCAATAGGTTTTACCTATCATGGGATCTTGAGAAGCTTACAACCCCCACCAGGCAGTGTACCTGACCGATGTAGTATAGTGAAGTGGCAAGTACCGGGGGATTGATCGTTCTCTCGGAGAATAGTGTCGTTAGGATTGAAAACTACTCTAGTATAGGTCTAAGGGTTGAGGGATGATTCTTTTTGTATTTTTATATTTTATAAAAGCAAGTAAAAATCTCGGGTATTGGAAGAGTGGGCGGAATTAGTTGATAGTCAACTAACCCAAATAACTACTTATGCAAATAGAATAAAATAACAAGAAAAAGTAAATTTTTGTGAAACCTATATGAGAGAAAAATGTGTTTACTTGGATTTTCTTACTCCCTAGCTATCTTTTACCAGTTAATTGGTTTGTTGTAATTTTGTGGATGACGGGTTGTATTCCTTTAAACCATTCGTAGGGCCGTGTACGATCTTCCCTAACTCTATAAGCTCCTACTTCACTCCTATGTCGAGCCGACTAAAAGCTCCTAACATGGGATCACTAGAATTCGCTTATGCATTAAATACAACCATATAATCATAGTACACATCCGATTCATGTTTCTTAAGACGTTCAAGCAAGTTACCGTATAGGAGGTTAGCCAGTTTTCTTAAGCCTAACATCGACTTCACCCACCCACAACAATCACAAACAAACCAACAACATGTAATCAATAGCTAGGTTTCATTAGATATAAGCAAACACAAGAAAAACCTAGCCTAGCATGTTAAAGTAAAGACAAGCGTAAGATATAATCAAACAACACATAGACATGTTGATTGATTTGGAAGGAGACTTATCTTTAATTGAACATCAAGGTTTCAAGGGTGAAAACCCCCTGAAAATACAGTATTTTACGAACTAAGGTTTATCCCTAAAGTTCTCCCATAAGTTGCACACTTAATGAATGAAAATTTGAAGAATATATATAGATTTTACAATCAGACGGCGTCACGTTTTAGAGTGTGACGCCGTCACCTTGCCGCCAAAACTTTTCTCGGATTTCTCAGATCCACTCTTGACGCCGTCCCTCTTAAATCCTTCTGGGCCATCTCTCTTTAAGCCATAACGTTACGGCCTACTTCCATTTACACGTGACGTCGTCTCGTGTAAATCCTCCAAAATCTTTCTGGGGCGTCTAGTGTAAAAATCATCCACCTATTTGTCAAAGCGTGACGCCGTCACCTCGTAAAGAGTGACGCCGTCAGGTACTATTTCCAGCTTGGTTTTGAGACTTTGTCGTTTTCTTCACTTTTATGCTTCAAAAACGTCCAAAATGCTTCCTTTTCCAGATTTCTTCTCCAAAGTACCTAAAATGATAAAATGAACGATTTAAGGCAATATTTGATCAAATAATTATGGATTAGGGCTTAAATTACCCCCTAAAAGCGTAACACTTTTCGCCTCATCAAATACCCTTACACTTGAGATTTGCTTATCCTCAAGCAAATGCGCTTTTATTCTAATCAAAATATAAGCTAGGGGTCATTTAACACTAATTGAAAGTAATACAGCAAATAGTTATTCCACCCTAGTCATAACAAGCATGGAAATCATACACTAGCAACTCACAAATAGTGTTTGGATACTCTCATCTCTCGGGTGTTATAAACCTATATGACTAAATGGAAATGGAAGAAATATCACTCACTACCTGTCATAGCAAATAGATTACCATAGGCTTGGGAAAGGATCAAAAACCTCCTCCACTAGGCGTAAGCACCTAAGATAAACTATCAAAGAGGGCTTTTCAAGGGTTGTAACGTTAGGTGTAGGGATATGATTAACACGGTTTTGTTGGAATAAAGGGTATTTGTAGTGGTGGCAAGTTAATTATCTTGATCAAATACATGCACAATGCGGCGTTGCTAAGCCAAGACTCGACTCAACTTAAGCTAAAAAGAAAATAACATAAACATAAATAAAGATAAAATGAAACGGGATGGTAGTCCGTATGTTTTTTTCTACTTTTCTTTTTCCAATTTTTTTTGTTTTTCTTGTTTTCCGATTTTTTTTTTCCATACACTCTTACCCTACCATCAAAAATAATACAGCATAGGGGCCTCGGTTCTCCCCTTACACTTGAACTTTTACATACTTTACAACTAACTATTCTAATGACTTGAAGTAAGATAATTGAAAAACTTGGAGTACTTTAAAATATTAAAACACATGTGGGGGGTAATAATTGACTTCTTCCCCATTACTCCATTACATTAGTACTTTACCCATGAGTACCAATCATCCCAAAACAATATGTACAAGGATATGACTCGACTTAGCAACCATGTAATCAATTAGACAATTAACTAAGGGTTTAAACAAATGTTGTCACGATAATGCACTAAAGATGAGTGCATACAAGGTAGGCTAAGGCGATTTGGGTGTACATTTGGGGTGGATTGTAAACAAATTCTTCCTTTAAGTAAAATGCTTAAAGTTAGAAACGAAAAGATAGGCTCTGAGGGGTGTACTAGGGGTATCGTGTACTAAAAATGATTACAACGCTAAGGTGTGGGAGAATTACTTGACCAATGAAGTCAATGTAATTATAATACGGGTGTAAAACATGGGTTATCCTAATGCGTCTTATCATGTAGTAAATCTAACTACACGAATGTAGTCTCTTTTGTGGATTTGGGATGGTCACTAACGCAAGTTCTAGAATCTATAAACTACCGGTACACACATAAGCATCAACAATAAATGCTTTTCCTAACAATTCCCTATCCATGAGACGCTTATTATGCTTAAAGTTTCACTCCTATATGTTGTAAAAAAATTTAAATTTGGCGCTAAATTGCCCTAACAAATATTTCTCTCGGTTTTATTACACATCTACCATTGAACAAAACAAAAATCAAGTGTAATAGCATTTTTTAAGGTGTCTTCATTTACCCCCTTACACTTAAACCGAACATTGTCTCCAATGTTCACATAAAAGATGTAAAAGTAGAAAAAAATGAAAGAATGAAACAAATACTCCCCTTGATTCGTTTGATGTGGATCATGTGGTAACATGGTCAGATCTTCTTCCAAGATGATGTAAAGGCTCCAAGATCAAAGCGACGCCAAAAGCTTGATGTCATGAACTTGATTCCATGTTCATCTTCTTATCCAATGTAACCTGTTAAACCTGAGAAAACAATCTAGGCAAACCTTGCGTAAAATCAGCGGCAAAATCTATATAAGGATATAATGCTTGTGGAATGAAAGTTTTGCAGACTCCTGGAATTAAAGATGCAGTAATTTTTATAATCCGGCAGAAAAACTAAGATTTAAAAACTTTTTCTGGAATCAGTACCTGACGCCGTCAGCTTTTAAAGGCTGACGCCGTCAGAATTGATCTGACAGAATTCTTATGTTTAGTCTCCGGAAAATTTCTGGAAAAACAATTACCTTAATTCCTGGAATCCTGCAAAATTTCATTATGACTCGATACAAGCATTTGACTCAAATAAATATTAATATGTATGTTCATTTTATATTACTACAATTCATGTTCAATTCGTTCTTTTAAACAAATTTAGATTTCCCTTACACTTATCGTTTGCAAAATACCTTTATATGTAGTAAGACGAAGTTAAAAACAAAATAAAGCATTTTCACAAAGCAATTTGAAACATGAATTATTAGAAATAAAAATAAAACATACATACGGAAACAAATAAAATCAAAAAAACAAACAAACAAAACAAACAAAGCTTGGGTTGCCTCCCAAGAAGCGCTTTTCTTTATTAACGAGTCTTGTAGCTAGACTCAAAGTTACGGTCACCTAGTATCACTGATGCTCACGTATCCAAGTGTGAGCCATCTAATTGTCCCCTCATCTTTCTTGTAGTCATCACTTAGCTCTAAACATCCGCGATAATACCTCTTGTTCTTTTCATGAGGGTATTTGAGCCCTTTTCTTATATCGTTTTCACTTAATATGCTATGAGGGGGAAGCCTATTGCATCTCTCCGGGGAGAAGTCCTTAAACCTAAGGTGCGCACGAGGCATTTGGTAAATGAAATCCTCATCCCCGTCAGAGAATGTAATTAACCCTTCATTCAGTTTCTCGTCCAACTTGGTTAGCCTTTTGAAGGGTTTTCCAAACACAACTTGGGTAAAGCTACTATCAACAAATTCTCCTAGATCTCCCATGATCATAAAGTCCACTTGATAGGTAAAGCTTCCTATAAACATGTGCAATGTCTTAGCCCTAGCAACAATATAATCTCCTTGATATTCTAACTCATTTACCATGATTTTATTGTATTCAGCACGCGAAATTATGTTCATTGGCAAAGATGAGTTAAGGTAGGCGTCAAAGCTTCTAAATCCAATTTTACAAGGAAATTACATATTAAACAAACTATCTTTCTCAATCCTTGTTCTAGGGTCAACATATTTAGAGAGGGTTAGCTCTTTCTTCTCCTTTAGGATCATCTACCACTTTCGCATCCCCTAGGTCCTCATCGGAATCCGACGAATAATAAAAAAGGCCATTTTCATGGTCAGTGTCATGGTCAGATTCGTCCATATTAGAATTGTTGTCAAAGTGATGATTGGGTGACAGGTTTGGTGGGATTTCGTTTTCAACAATAGGGGGCAGGCTGGGTAATGGGAAGTCCCTACGACGGAAAACACGAATAACAAGGATCAAACGATCTATATTACTCATGAAGAAGTACTACGAACAAAAGCACAAAGAATAAGATAGACTAAAGAAAACCTAGAAAAAAAATCTCACTAGAAAGGAATCTAATGAGTAGACCTAAGTAAAATAAAATTTCAACCTAAGCAATAACTATTCCCCGGCAACGGCGCCAAAACTTGATGCGTGGGTTTTGCAACCTTCGCAATAGGTTTTACCTCTCAAGGGATCTTGAGAAGCTTACAACCCCCACCAGGCAGTGTACCTGACCGATGTACCGGGGGATTGATCATTCTCTCGGGGAATAGTGTCATTAGGATTGAAAACTACTCTTTTTTAGGTTTAAGGGTTGAGGGATGATTCTTTTTGTATTTTTATATTTTATAAAAGCAAGTAAAATCTCGGGTATTGGAAATAGTGGGCGGAATTAGTTGCTAGTCAACTAATCCAAATAACTACTTATGCAAATAGAATAAAATAACAAGAAAAAGTAAATTGTTGTGAAACTTATATGAGAGAAAAATGTGTTTATTTAGATTTCCTTACTCCCTAGCTATCTTTACCGGTTAATTGGTTTGTTGTAATTGTGTGGATGACGGGTTGTATTCCTTTAAACCATTCGTAGGGTCGTGTACGATCTTCCCTAACTCTATAAGCTCCTACTTCACTCCTATGTCGAGCCGACTAAAAGCTCCTAACATGGGATCACTAGAATTCGCTTATGCATTAAATACAACCATATAATCGTAGTACACATCCGATTCATGTTTCTTAAGACATTCAAGCAAGTTACCGTGTAGGAGGTTAGCCAGTTTTCTTAAGCCTAACATCGACTTCACCCACCGACAACAATCACAAACAAACCAATAACATGTAATCAATAGCTAGATTTCATTAGATATAAGCAAACACAAGAAAAACCTAGCCTAGCATGTTAAAGTAAAGACAAGCGTAAGATATAATCAAACAACACATAGACATATTGATTGATTTGGAAGGAGACTTATCTTTAATTGAACATCAAGGTTTCAAGGGTGAAAAACCCCTGAAAATACAGTATTTTACGAACTAGGGTTTATCCCTAAAGTTCTCCCAAAAGTTGCACACTGAATGAATGAAAATTAGAAGAATATATATAGATTTTACAATCTGACAGCGTCACGTTTTAGAGTGTGACGCCGTCACCTCGCCGCCAAAACTTTTCTCGGATTGCTCAGATCCACTCTTGACGCCGTCCCTCTTAAATCCTTCTGGGCCATCTCTCTTTAAGCCATAACGTGACGGCCTACTTCCATTTACACATGACGCCGTCACGTGTAAATCCTCCAAAATCTTTCTGGGGTGTCTAGTGTAAAAATCATCCACCTCTTTGTCAAAGCGTGACGCCGTCACCTCGTAAAGAGTGATGCCGTCAGGTAATGTTTCCAGCTTGGTTTTGAGACTTTGTCATTTTCTTCACTTTTATGCTCCAAAAACGTCCAAAATGCTTCATTTTCCAGATTTCTTCACCAAAGTGCCTAAAATGACAAAAGTAACGATTTAAGGCAATATTTGATCAAATAATTACGGATTAGGGCTTAAATGACCCACTAAAAGCGTAACACTTTTTGCCTCATCAGGGACGTCAAAAATATATTTTTCGACGATAAACGTTATTTTCAAAAAGTACGAGTGATATCAATAACATACGTATTTGCACACATAGCATTGTATCATTGCTTACATTAGATCATATCATTCATAATAGGTCGCGGTTAGAGACCGAGCCTCATTCCATCACATCCACTATTATCATTACTGCTAGCATATCAGGTGAGTTTTCATAGCCCCGTTTACAATTTATTATTTCATTTCAAATCCCACGGGGGAGAATACATTGCACCATTTTCATACGGGCTAAAGTATTAAATTTATGTACATTACTTAAGTTACCGTATTTGCCATGTTAAAGTCCCCTTTTATTATCATGAACCATTAATTTGTGAGCAAGCGAAGGTGAGTGGATAGATCTATTGAGGGTGACGCCTCCATCCACGTTGGTTTGATCACCAACAGTCAAACGGATGCATTTCATTTCATTCATTCAGAGTGTTTGGCAAAACACTATTTTTGGGGCATTTATTTTAGTCTAGCTTCGGGGTCATGAGCTTAAGGGCTAATGTACTATTTTTGTTTATTGTGACATTTTATCATCCATTTTTATACTTGTAGTCACCGTAAAAAATTTCATTTACTTTAACCTAAGATTCTTACCAACATTTTGTTGACTGTTTTTAGCAATGTATTTTCAGGTAATTAAGGCATTCACAGCATGGCATACGTGAAGACTTACCATAGAGTCGCAATGACGACGCATCTCACTTGGATGTTTATGTACTTAAACCATCGTTTGATTCAAGGCAAACTTATTTCCGAAATTTGAAACATCTTTTGGGACCTATCTTTTGAAATTCTGAATGTTTTTATGATGTCAAACGATGTATTTTAAAACGACACTTTAGGTCGTTCAATATAACTGTATCTGTGATGCTATGGCATTCACGCCCCAGGTATTCCATTCCGCTGCAAGTCATGAACTTGGGGGTGTGACAGATTGGCATCAGAGCTAAGGTTATAGCGAACTAGGTTGTATCTTGGACCCTAGACTATAACCACACCATCATAGCATCTCATCATTTCATCATAAGTGCATATTCACTACGCATGTTGTTTCATGCACACACTATGCAAGTTATTTATACTTATACTCATATATAATTATATTGGCCTGGTTCACAGTGACATGTCTTCACCCAACCACCCTATGATCATCCTAGCAGACTCGGATATCGAGGATGCTTTTTCATCCACTGATACGCCTACATCACCACTCTCACCTTCCTATACTTTGACATTCGCATATCCCTCACATTTGTTAGGTGATAACTTCCACCCGTTTGAGATGTTAGCACCACCTGAACCCGACTTTGAAGTGACTACCAGATATGACACTGAGACCTTCGAGATTCGGGAGACAGCCCTTGCCTTTTCAATACCACCATTTTCATTTCCCATTTCCATTCCCGCATGCCAGGAATTAGATGACACCTTGTGGAAAATACCAAGATCATAGACTCAACAGAAACATCAGCAGATTCCTCAAGAATGGTTTGGAATCTACACTATCTCAGACATGATCGATGCACAACTCCAGACCCCACTTCAGGACTCATCTCAACCTTATGATGCCACAACCCTGGTTTCACTCAGAGGGACACCAGGAAGCCTCTAGACTAGACTTATATCTTTACTAGCTTTTACTATTATCCTAGCCACGGGAGGTGTGGCATAGTTCAAAGATACTTGTAGGATTTTCATTGTTGTACAACGAAATCACCAAGTATTGACTCTACTATATGGGTATGGTTGTGCTATCTATGATATCGGTCCATGTAGACCAAAATTTTCATGTGTTGTATTCATGTGTTGTGAATGTCTATAGATGTTGTGGTTGTATATATTGGTACGATGATCATTTCTATTTTTATTTCTCATGGTCGTATTCTTTTGTGGTTTTGAAGAATTATGGCACCAAGGAAAGAAAAAGCTGCACCAGTTATGACACAAGCTGCTATCCGAAAACTTGTTAAGGATAGTATAGCTGATGCACTAGTGGCCGAAAGGGCTGCTGTAGCTGCAAGGGCTACTGAGGCCACTTCTCAGGTAGAGACGTCTGGGCAAGCTAGTAATGGAGCTAATGGACGTAAGTGTACGTACAAAGACTTCAAGGGTAGTGATCCTGTAAAATTCAAAGGCGCTGAAGGAGCCACTGCTATGATCCGTTGGTTTGAACATACAGAATCTGTGTTTCATCTATGCAACTGTCCCGAGGAGTCCAAGGTGAAGTTTGCTGCTAGTACACTTCTCGATGAAGCTATGTCGTGGTGGAATTCTTATGCAAAGACCATGGGAATGGAAAATGCTTGAAACTTACATGGGATTAATTCAATAAGTTACTGACCAAGAAGTTTTGTCCACGCACAGAAGTGAAAAAGTTGGAAATAGAGTTTTATGAGCTAGTGACAGCATGAAATGATATTGAGACGTATATCAGAAGGTTTCAAGAGTTGGCTGCACTATGTCCATCTATGGTTCTGGATAATGAAAAGTTGTTGGAAAATTTCATTGGTGGTTTACCTGAAAACATCCGTGGGGATGTGATTTATTTTGACCCACAAACACTGGACGAGGCAATCAGAATGTCTCAGAAGCTTATGGCTCAGATCTTAAAGAAAGGAACGACTGCAAACAACAACAACAACAACACTAACCGTTACCGTAACTACAACAACAACACCAACAACTACCGAAACAACAACTACAACAATAACCAAAACAATACCAATCATAAGAACAAAAACAACAAAAGAAAGTGGGACAACAATCGAGGTGGCAATGCTACTGAACAATCACCTAAGAGACAAGAGGTTGCTAAGGCCTATGCTGCAGGGCAGAATGAAAAGAGAGGTTACACTGGTACCTTACCCAAATGCAACATATGTCCACTTCATCATAACCCTGGGAATTGCCCTAAACCTTGTACATATTGTTTTGGGATGATTGGGACTCATGGGTAAAGTACTAATGTAATGGAGTAATGGGGAAGAACATCGATTATTACCCCCACATGTGAGTTAGTATTTTAAAGTACTCCAAGTTTTTCAATTGTCTTAATTCGAGTCATTAGAATAGTTACTTGTAAAGTATGTAAAAGTTCAAGTGTAATGGGAGAACCGAGGCCCCTATGATGTATTATTTTGGATGGTAGGGTAAGAGTGTATCAAAAAAAAAAAAAAAAATCAAAAAACAAGAAAAACGAAAAAAAACGTGCAGTTAAGAAAAAAAACAAAAAAGAAAAAAGGAAAAAAAAATGAATAAATAAGATAGACAAAAGGATAAGAAAAAAAANCCAACAAAACCGTGTTTATCATATCCCTACACCTAACGTTACAACCCTTGAAAAGCCCTCTTTGATAGTTTATCTTAGGTGCATACGCCTAGTGATATTTCTTCCATTTCCATTTCGTCATATAAGTTTATAACACCCGAGAGATGAGAGTATCCAAACACTATTTGTGTGGTGCTAGTGTATGATTTCCGTGCTTGTTATGACTAGGGTGGAATGACTATTTGTTTTAATTACTTTTATATTCGTGTTAAATGAACCCTAGCTCATATTTTGATTGGAATAAAAGCGCATTTGCTTGAGGACAAGCAAATCTCAAGTGTAAGGGTATTTGAAGAGGCGAAAAGTGTTACGCTTTTAGGGGGTCATTTAAGCCCTAATCCGTAATTATTTGATCAAATATTGCCTTAAATCTTTCCTTTTGTCATTTTAGGTACTTTGAAGAGGAAATCTGGAAAAGGAAGCATTTTGGACGTTTTTGGAGCATAAAAGTGAAGAAAATGACAAAGTCTCAAAATATGCTGGAAATTGAACCTGACGGCGTCACGCTCTACCATGTGACGGCGTCACGCTTTGACAACAAGGAGGATGATTTTTACACTAGACGCCCCAGAAAGGTTTTGAAGAATTAACACGTGACGGCGTCACGTGTTAGAAGTTGTAGGCCGTCACGTTATGTTCTTAAAGGAGACGGCCCAGAAGAAAATAGACGTGGACGACGTCAGAAGTGGATCTGAACAATCCGAATAGTGTTTTGGCAGCGAGGTGACGGTGTCACACCCTATAAGGTGACGCCGTCAGATTGTAAATTCTATAAATATTCGTCTAATTTTCATTCATTGGTGTGCAACTTTTGGGAAGAAACCCTAGCTCGTTTTTTCTACTGTATTTTGAGGGTTTTCCACCCTTGAAACTTGGATGCTTAATTGAAGATAAGTCTCTCCAAATCATCAATATTCTAGTATTTTGTGATAGAACTGATTTTCTTATGGTTGTTCTTTAATAACATGCTAGGCTGTCTTTTTGGTTGCTTATGATTAATGAAACCTAGCTTGGATTATATTTGTGGTTTCTTGTGATATTCGTGGGTGGTGAAGTCGATGTTAGGTTAAGAAAATGCTAACCTTATCACGGTACTCCTGAGCGTTAAGAAACATGAACGGATGTGTATACGATATTTGTTGTATTTAAGCATGAGCGAATTTCTAATGATCCCGATGTTGGAGCTTTTAGTCGGCTCGCATAGGATGAAGTAGGAGCTTATAGAGTTACGGAGTCTTAACACGGCCTTACGAATTTAAAGAATCACCCATCCCACACAATTACAACAGACCATTAAATATAAAAGATGCTAGGGAGTAAGAAATCTAAGTACTATACTTTCTTATATAAGTTTCACAACCACTTACATTTTCTAGTTATTTTATTTTATTTGCAAAAGTAGTTATTTGGGTTAGTTGACTAGCAACTAATTCCCGCCACTCTTCCAAAAACAGAGATTTTTACTTGCTTTCATAAAACAAAAAAATACAAAAAGAATCATCCCTCAACCCTTAGACCTAATTAGAGTAGCTTTTCAAGCCTAACGACACTATTCCCCGAGAGAACGATCAATCCCCCGGTACTTGCCACTTCACTATACTAGTTCGGTCAGTTACACTGCCTGGTGGGGGTTGTAAACTTCTCAAGATCCCTTGAGAGGTAAAACCTAAGTGCAAAGGTTGCAAAACCCACACATCAGCAAGGTCCAACAATTGAAGCAAATTCGAATTCCTATCGTGAAAGTTCGCTGGAATTCTTGAAGAGGTCCCAGGTTCACTTGGGAGCGAGAACTTCAGATGCGACTCGAATATCCTTACCTTTTCACCAATGACATTCTAGAGACCAACATAAACTGAACTTTGGGACGAAGTTCCTTTTAGGGTTGAAGACTGTGACAACTCGTTAATTCTGGTCATTTTCCCAATTTTTTTAAATTCACTATTCACAAGTTATTATTCATTATTTACTATTCACCGATCACTATTCATCATTTCACTATTCATCGTTTCCGTAGTCAGTTTGTGATTTTGAGAAGCGTTTAAAAATTTTACTATTCACGTGACACTATTCATTCCCGGAAGGAAAACGCTATTCATGATCATCATTCATCTTTTTGTAAACCTAGTTTACAGGTATTCAAATTTGCGTAACCACTTTGGTTTAGCTGCGAAATCATGCATCATCATTATATTAGGTCATGCACGCGTTTGTGTGATTTTCATTAACGTATGTTTAAATATTTAATTAACGTTACCACTCAGTTTTTACTAGTAACAATTTACCCGATACTCCCGACTACGATCCTAATATCTTTTCATACTTATTATAATAATATAAAAATTATATTATTAATTTACCCGGTGTTTTGAGACCTGTTGCTATACGTTACGGTATACACTATAAATTTCGTCGGATAACGATATCTCAACACGACAACTATTTCAACACCCGATTCTCATCAGGAATGTAATTTTATTTACAACGTCATCACATTTTATTTGATACAGTTAAATTTTATTTGTAACAAACTCGGTACCCGGTATCCCCTGTTGGATCGATATACTCTAACCAAACTAACTATGTAGCTTGTAAGGGTTTAGAAATCTTGGATAAATCCTAGACTACTAACAATGAAACACTGAATAACTCTGTTAAGTATGCGGAACTTACTTTAACAAAGCTAAGAAGAATTATCAAAGAACTTTGATTATATTAAAACTTTGAATCTGCTTACGTACACAGATTTACTAACAACCCTAAATATCTCTAATATCATATTCTTATATTCGTATCCTCTAATGCCAACCTAGGGATCCTTTATAGGCATAAGGAAAACCCTAGTCGGTTTACAATACTTGAACGACAAGTAAACTAACTCTAATCTAAATAACATTCTAGAATTACATAATAATCCTTAAACGTTTTACATTGTAGTCCTTGATCATAGCAGTACTTTAATAAACAGTACGTGGACTTCCTTCAGCAGCACTTTGATTTTTAATGAGAAGCAGTACTTTGATCTTCCAGCAGGACTTTGTCTTTATAACCCAACAATCCTCCCCTAACTTGAATTCTACTTGCTTGATTTCAAGTTTCTTTGTTTTCCCCTTAAGCCATATCATCTTTAACTTCAAGGAATTATTGCATCTTTCTGTACTGTAATCATATAATCACCATCAAAGTACTCTTCATCAGCAATCTTTATCAGCAACAATCTTTACAGCTACTCAGCAACATATTGACATAAGGTACATCAAATCTTTTAAGTTTCATACTATTCTCATCACTTCCAGGTGTGTTAACTCCTGTGAGAGGTGAATCATTGAAAAATAATGGATTTTGATGTCTCTTTACCAAAGCCATTAACTCTGGAGTAGCCAATGTTTAGGTTAGGAAACCATGGTACATTGATAACCATATGATTTTTAGCAAATCATCAGCTATCAACGGATTTGAGTAGTCTTTACCAAGAGCCGTTTGCTTTTGGACTAGCTAGTTCTTTTAGTACAACCAATACCATGGTGAACTAATTACCATATAAATGGATTTTCCATAGCCTTTACCACAAGCCATTATCTTGTGGGCTAGCCAACTCTTCACTATCACAGATATGGTGAGTTGAAAACCATACAATTTTTAGTAAATTGTCAACTAAAAACGGATTTGATAATCACATCAGAGCCGTATTCTCATGATGAGTCAAACTCTTTCTTGTCTGTTAAACATGGTGAGTTGAATACCATTT
>LBNU01038091.1:5587-31582 GCA_014162995.1 Artemisia annua | reverse complement strand
TATGCAAGCCATGTAAGAGTAAGAAACTCTTGTATACTAGTACCTTTCTATGCACCAAACATTAATCATACTAAAATCTTTTAATTCATACAAACACGGTCAATATTACAAATTTACAAGTGAATTTCTAAATTAGTTATATTATTCTAGCTTTTATTAAAATATGGTCAAAATAAAAAAAATGGAGATTGAAGATTATTGAATATATTTAAAATTGTTGGTTTTCTTTGCTTGCTTTGAGCAATGGTATTTTACTATGATAGTCTATTGGAAATGAATATAATTTGTGTAAATGAATACACCTAAAGTTTAAGCTAGTTATTGTTTAAAAATATTATGTAAACATAATTGATTAACATAACAAATTAAATAAACTTATATCTTATGATGCTTGTTTTTATTTGTGGCCAACTATTAAGGGAGGCTCGTAGACAAAAATGTTTGAAATATAAGCTTTAGCACTGTACACAACTAAGGTAGTTGGACAGGTTGGGGGAGGCTGAGCACCCACCAGTCCCCCTACCTCCTCCGTCCGGGTTTATTTGGAACTTTTTCATGTGCCATTGGTAAGTGGTAACTTTTTCATGTTACTTACTGAATAGGTGTGTGATGAATAAGTCATTTGATATAGTATTTTCTTGAAATACATCTAATATTCTAACATTAAAATGTACATGTGTATGACGCTGGCTGTTTATCATTTTTACCGTTTACCATGACACCGTTTCTTACCATGATGCAAACCCGCACCTCTACTTTCAACTTTCACATTTTTCTGTTTCTTTATTTCCTTAACCTTGGCATCCTATGACAAATCCTTCAATGCTTTGTATGTTTTGGAAAATGTACATCACATAACTCATGTTTGAGCTACTCGAGCTCGTTCGGCTCGTTAAGCTCGAGTAGCTTGTTCGGCTTGTTCGACTCGTGTAAACGAGTTTTCGAACGAGCCGGGCCAAATATTAGGTATCAAAGCTTGGCTCGTCAAACTAATCGAGCACTAATTTTTGTTCAAGATCGAGTCGAGCTCTCGTGAGTATTAAGCTCGAGCTCGAGTTAAATGAGCTCGTGCTCGAGTAGCTCGTTAAAAGCTCGGATCGTTAACACCCCTAGTACTCTAAACTAACACCCATGAAAAATTAGCATGTTTGACCACAAAAGTCAACCTTGCATCGGAATATTTATGTGAAGTATTTGTAATTGGGTAGTAATATCTCCACATAGGAATTTACTTCATACACATAATTTTAGTGGGGCCTACATAAATTTTATTTGTAAAATTTATGTAGGCCCCACTAAAATTATGTGTATGAAGTAAATTCCTATGTGGAGATATCACCTCCCTCTGTAATTTTGAGGACCCTTGAAAAAGGGGAGCAACATTGAAGCCATGAAAAGTGCATAAGGTTCTACAAACACGTGGGATATAAAATGCGTCAAATAGTGTGTAGTGGTAGATTGTTTTTCGGCCTAGCTTTGTTTCATTGATACTCTCTATTTTGTCTACAAAGGGGCCCATTTTGTCATTTTGGGATATATAATTTGTATGAAATGTACTGTATGAATTTTGATAGGGTAATTGGCTAGCGTTTGAATGCATATCGAAATTCAAATATCATGAGGGTATATTAGATGGTATTACAACTTATTTAGGGCCCGTTTGGTTTGTAGATAGGTTTATGATTATGATTTGGATTTGGATTTAAATTTGGTTTAGAATTTGGATTTGGATTTGATTTAAGAGAGAGAGTATATGTTATAAAATAGATAAATAATTGTTTGATGTAAAATAAAATAATTTTTTAAGTTAAAATAAAGATTAAAATTATGGTATTAAAAAATGAGTGGTTAAAAATATAAGATGGCCCACAAATGTGAAGGATTGGTAGAAAGCCTCATTATATAAGTAGGTTTTGTCTAACACTCCAAAATTGGTCATCACTGCCAAATTTAAAAACCCATGTTATATAACAAACAACCGATTTCACTTGGATCCCTAATCCCTATACAAAAAACCGTATACCAAACGCACCCTTAGAGTTAGATATTTAAAGTAAAAAAAATAATAATAATAAAAATAAATGGGAAACAGAAGTAGTTGATTAGTTGATAGTTCCAAAGGTGTATTTATTGGACAAACTAATACCACACCTACCCTATTCATCTATCCACTAATTCCAAAAGTCTATTTATTGGACAAACTAATATCACACCTACCCCATCCATCCATCCATTCCCTTCCTTTTAAAAGAGAAAAAAAAAAAAAAAAAAAAAAAAAAAGAAAAAAAAAAAAAATCCTAGTACCATATTTTATGTCTTTTCCCTTGGAAATCAACCCAGTGCCCCAAGTAACAGTGATGACGATGATGATGAGGCACCAGCTCCCGCTGCACCACCAGCTCTTGGTGCACCACCATCTCCTGGTGCACCTCTTGCCGCCTTATTAGAAAATATTTGTGTAATAAACTTGCCCCAAAAGTTTCTTTTTTACTTGCATCCAAAAAATAGAGAATATGCAATCTTATCTCATTTTCTTTTTTTAATCATTTTTTTCTCTTATTAATAATTAACTCTAAAACACAACATTAGTCGTAAAATATATTTTTGACAACGTTGATTTGTGGCCATACATATCTTTTGCGGTATCAACAACCACACATTTACTTTATGTACACTAGTTTTTATATATAAAGTAATATTGTTATAATTCTTTTCATTAAGCTGAATTTTAAATTGTAATTTGCAGTGACAATGATGGTTGGATTCAAAAATGGCGACTCCTTCCAACGTGAGCTTTTAACTCTTTTCCATTTCCTTAGTTTGTTTATTATATATGTTTTAACAACTGGTAGTTAAAATTCTATATGCCAGCCAATGCGGACATCAAGCAAAAGATATGTTGCGCTTTAATGTTTCACTTCGTGCATTGTCTCCTGAAGCAATATCTGTTAATGCGGTTGATCAGAGTCTAATTGTTGTCTATGGGCAAAGTGAGAAGCTCGCTATTGTGTCTTTACCGGAGGATAACGAGGTACAATGATTATTGCTTGCTTTGAATCTCTCACATTCACTTGCATTGAAGTAGAAAACATTCAAGTTTCTTTTGGATTTTTTTTTCCTGTCCCATGTAGTTTTCTAGTGGTTGTAGTCTACTTTCGTAGTTAAGGTGAAATGAGTGTATTTTCTTTCATTTTTTTATCGACTTATTAATGATTTAGCCAATCTTCTTTTGCTCTTGTGTTAAGCTCTATCGCTTACATTTTATTATTTTGTTTCGTTTTTGGCTTGTTGTTGGTTCTTCCTTCCGTCTATTTTTTTTTTTTTTTTTTTTTTTTTTTTTTTTTTTTTTTTTTTTTTTTTTTTTTTTTTTTTTTTTTTTTTTTTTTTTTAGTGTTAATTTTAGATAAATGATGCACTCTTTAAAAATAAGTCTTAGATCTCAAACCATATTTATATATCAAAGATCCCAAGCTTTCACGTTTACCTAAAATTATCCATTGTATAGTGTGACAAGTATTCTACTCAGAGTTTGATATTTCATAGTATATAGTGGCCAATATAGTTAAAAGTCTGTTTAATGAGAAATCACTCCTTAATATTTTTATTTTTTCCTAAACCATATGTTTCCTGTTATTCTCCAGCTGGATGAGTGAGAGAGAGTCCAAACAATCAAGAAAAAGCCACATATGGCAGGTGTAAAGCAAGTTTCTTTTATGCCATGGAGAAACAAGCCTATATTTTTGAGTTGTGGTCAATTTCACGATATCGTTTCGTGGGGTATGGATGGTTCCAATTGGAAACCCAATGGGTGTATTTACATGTTGCATAGCAGCTCTATCACTTGGATATGTGGAGCATTTGACAGGCCTCGGGTAATTTCAGTTGGAAGAGATCAATTGCAGCGTGTCAACTGTTAAAAACCAGTCGATTGATCAAGATTGTCTCGCCGTCGCAGCAAACCCATCAGACTATAACTTAGTCTTCATTCAAACAGGGTTAGTCTACCTTAAAACCAAACTATAATCGGACGATTCTATTGCAATTTTTGTAGCAGCAACTTTTACTTTATAGCACTGTGCTAATGTCTGTTTTATGAATAATATTTTTTTTAATACGAAAAACAGATTGGCATTATCAGAAAATTTGAAATCAATTATTAATAAAATAGACATTAACACAACGCTATAAAGTAAAAGTCGCAGCTACAAAAATTGCAATAGAATCGTCCGATTATAGTTTGGTTTTAACATAGACTAACCTTGTTTGAATGCAGACTAAGTTATAGTCTGATGGGTTTGTTGTGACGCCAAGGCAATCTTGATCAATCAACTGATTTTTAACAGTTGACACGCTCTACAAGTCATACACAACCATCTTTTGATCTCTTCCAACTGAAATTACCAAGGGCCTGTCAAATGCTCCACATGTCCCAGTGATAGAGCTGTTATGCAACGTGTAAGTACACCCATTGGGTTTCCAGTTGGAACCATCCATACCCCACGAAATGATATCGTGAAATTGACCACAACTCAAAAATATAGGCTTATTTCTCCACGGCATAAAAGAAACTTGTTTTACACCTGCCGTATGTGGCTTTTTCTTGATTGTTTGGACTCTCTCTCTCACCCAGCTGGAGAATAACAGGAAATATATGGTTTAGAAAAAATAAAAATATTAATGAGTGATTTCTCATTAAACAGACTTTTAAATATATTGGCCACTATATAGTATATACTATGAAATATCAAACACTTAGTAGAATACTTGTCACACCATACAATGGACGATTTTAGGTAAACGTGAAAGCTTGAGATCTTTGATATATAAAGATGGTTTGAGATCTAAGACTCTTATTTTTAAGGAGTGCACCCTTTATCTAAAATTCACACTCAAAAAAAACAACAATTGACTGGAGGAAGAACCAACAACAAGCCAAAAACGAACAAAATAATAAAATGTAAACGATAGAGCTTAACAAAAGAGCAAAAGAAAATTGGCTAAAATAATAATAAGTCGATAAAAAAAACGAAAGAAAATACACTGATTTGACGTTAACTACGATAGTAGACTACAACCACTAGAAAACTACATGGGACAGAAAAAATCCAACAGAAACTTGAATGTTTTCTACTTCAATGCAAGTAAACGTTAGAGATTCAAAGCAAGCAATAATCATTGTACCTCGTTATCCCACAGTAAAGACACAATAACGAGCTTCTCACTTTGCCCATAGACAGCAATTAGACTCTGATCAACCGGATTAACATATTGCTTCAGGAGACAGTGCACAAAATGAAACATTAAAGCGCAACATATCTTTTGCTTGAGGTCCGAATTGGCTGCCATATAGAATTTTAACTACCAGTTGTTAAAAAATATTTAACAAACAAAATAAGGAAATGGAAAAAAGTTAAAAGCTCACGTTGGAAGGAGTCGCCATTTTTGAATCCAACCATCATTGTCACTGCAAATTGCAATTCAAAATTCACCTTACCGAAAAAATTTACAACAATATTACTTTATATATAAAAACTGGTGTACATGAAGTAAAGGGTTAATTGCTTAAAAATATATTATACTTGTCACTTTTTGTTATTGTGTGTACTGAATTTTTTTTCTTATTTTGTGTACTGAACTTTCAAATTTCGATTATTGTGTGTATTTTGTGACTATTGTGCCATATAAAATGACTATTTTCCCTTCAAAATTTTAAAAAAGTAATAGTAAAATAGTCACAAAATACACACAATAATTGAAGTTTGAAAATTCAGTACACACAGTAAAAAGAAATAAAAGTTCGGTACATACAATAATAAAAAGTGACAAATATAATATATTTTCAAGCAATTAACCCTAAAGTAAATGTGTGGTTGTTGATACCACAAAAGATATGTATGGCCATATATCAACGTGGTCAAAAATAGTGGTCAAAAATATATATTACGACTAATGTTGTGTTTTAGAGTTAATTATTAATAAGTGAAAAAAATGATTAAAAAAAGAAAACGAGATAGGATTGCATATTCTCTGTTTTTTTTGATACCAAGTGTCACACCTCGTCAAGGCGGAAACGCGAGTGTGTAACTTCATGGATATCATCACAACACATGGTGTCTATATAGAGAAATACTACATGCACATAAATAGAGCAAAGTACAAACACGAAGTGTTGTGACAATACCCCAAAATAAAATAACCAAATCAAACCTTCAAAGGTATGTTCCACAAAGTCAAACAATTTCATATCCAAACATATAGATAAATCATTCTCAAATGCAACTAAAGTCTCTTCTAGTCGCTTCCTTCTATCTTATCCTTAGAATGCTCACCTGAAAATGATGCTTAAAACGTCAACATAATGTTGGTGAGATTCATAGGTTTAAGACACACATTCACACTCGAGGCAATCAGTTCTCTGTGATTATAAAACATAGCTGGACAAATAATATAAAGTTATCATATAAGCTAACATGTTAATCACACACAACAAAGGCAAACAATGGGACGGACCGTGCCCCTCCGATCCAAATTCACAACATCCGGGCCGGAACGTGACACCCGCTCCAATATTGGCATCAATTAGGTCGCATGCGCGAGTAACAGGATAAACATACAAGCTTAAAAACTCACACAAAAAATTCCCCATGGTCTCTCATAAGCATACAAGCTAATCCCAGAAGCCCATGGTCTAATAACACACACAAGTACCCATAAGAAAATCAAACTTGTTAACTATCCAGATTCGGATCTGAACGCACACCAAAAGTTTTTGATTTTATAAAAATACTTCCACAACTTTTTATCGCGAATCCTTTTCGTGGGAGTCTAACATAACCTAAAACTTAACTTTTCCAGAAGGGCTAACCTTAATAACACTTTTTCATCCACAAATCACTATCAAACTTTTACCCAAATTCTGTCCCGGTTTAACAGCTTTGACACCTTATCTCGTAAAAATCAAAAGACTAACTTCCCGACCTCGAAATCAGTCGTGGTTGGACTTTTTGAAAAGCTCTTTCTTTGAACTACAATTTAGAGTTAAAATTCGTGATCTAACTCATTACCAACTATTTCCAAACCCTAACTCGCAAACTAACATGTTTTACGCTCTAATCGCTTCACCAAAACTCATAATATTATCAATTAATGATCCTAACATGTTTTATATCATAAAATCACAGAAGTTTATAAACCCTAATTCCATCATAATTTATATTACATGAATTATATAAGTAAAACATTAATTGAATGAAAACTAGTGTCGAAAATATACTTTACGCTTGATTTTTGGCCTCAAAACCAAAACCCTAATTTTTCTTTTTCTCTTCTCCTAGTGTTCGACCAAAATTGCAGGAAAATAGGTTTGGGATCCTTGATTTTGTATTTATAATTATTAGTGGATAACTACCTTAAATTAGAATTGTAATTGGACTACAATTGAGTTTCCTTTTTCCCCTAAAACACCCCTTTGGGCCGATTTATACACATACAAATATATTTTTATTTTTTTTATTTAATTAAATATTACACTCAAAACCTTATACTTTTCATATTTTATGCGCTCTTATAATGAAACCTAACGTCTTACGCGATAAACCTTCATTTTACGACAAACCGGAAAAATAATCATTTTCAAAACAAAGTTTCCAAAAATAGATTTCCACACTCTTTATAAACACAACTCATAAAAACAATCTCCTCGTAACTTACTAACGCTCAAATACTTGAACGAAGACTTGTTACGCAAAAACCACGAAACACCAAAACTACACAAGTCATTTCTACACCACAAAGGCGATCAAAATGAACTTATCCCAACACCAACATTACTCAACTCACAACAATAACACCACACAAAGGGATTTAGTGTCAACACACACTCATATCGCACCTATATCACACATATATCTCATCAATCACTTAAAACATGCCAAACAAACGTCAATCGAGTCAAGACTATCAGTTAAACGGACCTGCTAAAATCACGGTTGTTACATCATCCCCCACTTAGGGAAATCGCGTCCCGAGATTTCAATTCGTCTCACTATTATCATCAACAAAAGAAACTTTTTGGATACTAGGTGAGATAACACCACACCACAAAAACATAAATCGCTAGTACTTCTTAGGACTGTGTGGAATTCTACCACGCCTTACAAGTCACAGGGAAAGTACCACCATGTATAAACCAACTACTTGAATACACACGGTAGAAAAACATTCCAATACTCCAACGATACACGAAAACATGTACATTACTCCGATCAATAACACCAATGATCCAAACGACTTCTCACAGGTAAGTACGATACCCCAAAACCAAATGAAACACCAGATGGTAACCGCCAGAAGTACACACATATAATAGATACACAGGGAAATAAACATTAATTAAAACATTTATGAACACCCAACATCTATCTTCCACGAGCTAAAACCAACTACAAATGATCTGCTCACCAACCACACCAGCAATCGAATTCGGGTACTTCGATCTCATCTGATCCTCGCGTTCCCAAGTAAACTCAGGACTACGCTTCAAAACCCATCGTACTTTCACCGATGCTAACTTACCACGCTTCCACTCTTAACATCTCAATCCATAACCTCAACAAGTTCCACATCAAACTGAAAGGTTCTGTCAACCTTAACCTCANACCCAACTACAAATGATCTGCTCACCAACCACACCAGCAATCGAATTCGGGTACTTCGATCTCATCCGATCCTCGCGTTCCCAAGTAAACTCAGGACTACGCTTCAAAACCCATCGTACTTTCACCGATGCTAACTTACCACGCTTCCACTCTTAATATCTCAATCCATAACCTCAACAAGTTCCGCATCAAACTGAAAGGTTCTGTCAACCTTAACCTCATCTAATGGCACATGCAAACTAGCATTCACCAAACACTTCTTCAGTTTAGATACGTGAAACGTATCATGCATACTACATAACTCCTCCGACAATTTCAACCGATATGCCACAAGTCCACTCCTTTCTGTAATCACGAACGGTCCTACTTATCTCGGTGCTAACTTGCCTTTCTTGCCAAAACGCACAACACCTTTCCAAAGAGACACTTTCAACATCACAAACCACCAACATTAAACTCTAAAGGCTTACGGCGACTATCCGCATAACTCTTTTGATCATCTCTCGCTGCCTTAAGTCCTTCCTTAATCTGCAAACCATACCCGTAGTCTCTCGTTCCAGTTCAGGATCAAATATTTGGTTTGCTCCAACCTACGCCCATAGAACAGGTGATCTACATTTCCTTCTATACAACATTCCAAACGACGCATACTAAATAATAGAATCATAACTGTTGTTATAAGAGATCTCAGCTTAAGGGTAAATGCATACCCCAGCTTCCTCCAAACTCAAACACACCCATGCTTTCAGCATATCATCCGACGCCTGATTTGTACGCTCACTTAGTTCACTCATTAGAGAATGATAAGTCGTACTCATCTACATACGCGTTCTCAAGACTCTATAACACGTTTACCACTATCACAAAGTAAGTATTTCATCATGTTTCTTGATGATCAACGCGACACTCCACGTCTCTCTACTAACCATCAACTGTAACGTCTTATTAACTTTTCTACATCAAAATCTCCAGATATTTCTAGCGGTTGCAACATCCTCATAGTTGTTGATATCAACCTTCACGTTCAATCTTATCAAATACTTGCTTAAGGTATTTGTATTCCTCTTCATACTTGCCCCTCAATACATTTCTTGCTAAGGTAATAATACGTCTTATCCATTCTAGGATGTATCAAATACCTTGCATGATTGATGTCCTCATGCTTCCTTCCAATGGAACCAATCACTGGCCCGCAAAGATTCATTCCTTTCCATTAGCTGGTCTAAACCATATAATCATTCTTATTACATGTCCTACTAGTGGAACCCACATCCGATCCAGGAAATATAGTCCACCATCCTCCTTTCTCTCCATTTATTGATCTAACCCATGTAGCATCTCAACCATAGCGTTCTCATCCTTGAGAGCTTCCTTTTGCTCTGCCAATATCTTACTTTTATTTTCTGACTGCAACGTCATGCTCATAACTCGCACACGTTTAAGCTTAATCTTCTCCTTCCTATTTACGCATCAGCCACCACATTCGTTTCTTCTAGGATGATAACGAATCTCGCAATCATAATCACTAAACATTTTAATCCATCTTATTTGGCGCATATTCAGTTCCTTCTGAGTAAAAATATGCTGAAAACTCTTACGATCAATGTAAACAATACTCTTCGTGCCATACAAATAATGTCTCCAATTCTTGAGAGCAAATTCAACCGCACCAAGCTCTAGATCATGAGTGGTGTAATTCTTCTCATGGATCTTGAGTTGTCGGGATGCACAAGCTATTACTTTCCCTCTTTGCATTAACACACACCCAAAACCTTGATTCGACGCATCACAGTATACCACAAAATCATCTGGCCCATCAGGTAACGTCAGAATAGGTGTATTACACAAACTATCCTTTAGCGACTGAAAAGCCATCTCCTGCTCTTCTCCCCAAACATACTTATTCTCCTTCTGAGTCAACAAAGTGAGGGGTTTAGCAATCCTCGAAAAGTTCGCTATAATTCTTCTGCAGCACCCAGCCAATCCTAAGAAAGAGCGTATCTCAGACGGCGTCGTAGGAGCCTTCCAATTCTTGACCGCTTCAATCTGACTAGGATCCACATGTACACCTTCACTATTCACCACAAGTCCAAGAAAATGTACCTCTTGTAACCAAAATTCACATTTCGATACCTTGACATACAACTTCTCATTCTCTAGCAACCAAGTATCAACTTCAGATGTTTCTCCATGCTCCTCCTTCGTCTTAGAATGGATCAAGATATCGACGATGAACACATTCACAAACTTATCCAAATAGGGCTTACACACGCGATTCATCAAATCCATGAATACAGATTTCTTAACCGTTAACTTGTTCAACTCCCGATAGCCAATAAACATCCTGTACGAACCATCCTTCTTCTTAACAAACAACACAGATGCTCCCTACAGGGAATGAATAGGTAGAATAAACCCTTTGTACTCGTAGTACATCGCCATTCTCTAAAGGGATACGAGCCACCTTTTCATGGCATATTACTTCAGCATTATGCCTAGCCATCCAATTCATCCCTATCACCACCTCAAAACTTCTAGACAGAAATACCCTCTAACATTATAGTACACCCACAAATAACTTTATCAGCTTCCACCTCTCTACCACAAACCACTCCAATCACGATACTCATCAAGCTAACTCATACCAGTGAACACTCACGCCAATACATCGCAGACCAATCGAGGAACATAAAGACTCATTCGTACAACGGTCGAATTAAGATCATAGAATACCTCGTTACTATCAGATCGCAAAACATGTTGCAAAATCCAAATTGGTGGGTATATGAGGGATTAAAATCCGTACCAACTTATCACGAACCAACATGACTCAAAGAATAGAATAACATTCATTCGAAGAATGAATGCATGGAATAACCAAAGATACGTACCAATTCCCAATGAAAACAAATCCGAATAACTATTATCAATCTCGACACCGAATAGAAAGAATATGGCACCTGTACCATCATGGTACGAATAGGGATGCCATCCAGAGAAGTAGGTATGCAAACGGAGAATCTAGCAAACGAATCAACTTAAATATCACCACATTAGTACCAACCGATAATTGAGGTATCAGCATATGATAGGTAGGATGGTATCTTACCACCTACACCTCAACATATAACTACTGCCCAAACGGTTAAGAGAACACTTCTCTAACCATGCAGCCATCATCAACATCATATCACATAACATCTACCACAACATATAACAACAAACATCAATCAATGTAATCATGGTCACAAGTACACGGGTGTGATACCCTTATAGTTATGTTCGCGACCACAACTATAAGGCTTATTCCACACGCATATATCACATAGCACCTCATAAACATCACAATCCATGCTATCATACTTGCAAGTCCACTTGTGTTGTGACGCATGTATAATTATGTTGGCCACCATAATTATCTATGCCCCCTTTCACAAGTGTACTCCCTCCTATGATCGCACTTCATGCAAACAATCATCTCACATGGAACAATTCCAAGAACCACGTAAACCCTATCATCAAAATAACGCAGATAAGATCAATACCATACTTAAAAGTAATCGCGCTCCAACATGGCTCCAGACGGCAAAAGACAATATAAACATTCCAAAACGTGACACAAAACAAAAGACGTCGCTCAACGACTCAAACTCCATTCTCGCAATTGCCTCCCCACTCAGATCAGTTAAACTTACTACTCGTTGCGGACTCTAGATTCGAAGCCACACCATTCCATCTTAACTCCCCTTCATCTTTACTCAACCACCCATTCCTGTTTCCTACATGTTGAGGTAGTCGACAACATGCAAAACCATCTCTATTTCTTTCTTCCAATTCCTTATGATTCACAAGTGCATACAAATCATGAGATTTAGACTAAACCACTCCCCCATCTTCAAGGAATTGGGGACACTTTCTAGGGTACTTAGTGGTGAAGCCTTCCTTATCGGCCACCTTCGTCTCGTACCCTTCTTTCTCCTTTCCATCCACATCCTCTAAGGTTAACTTCTCTTCAATCACACACGGAAGCATGCTAGCAGGAACTAGGATCCTTCTGTTGATCCGCTTCATCCTACCAACTCTCTTGCAACCCGTAGCGATAACGGTGGTCGAATGAAACATCTTTCGCGCAGGAGGTGCCATACTATAAATGACACACACGATTCTAAGTATCGAGAAACAACGGACGTCCAAAAACTCAATTAAATGTCTCATATATTAGGAAAATAGACATGTAAGATACTATACTTACACATAGGTCCTAAATGCAACTATATGAGGGACTCTTAGGTTATAGTCTAGGTTAAACCACCTAATTCTCTATAACCTTGGCTCTGAATACCAATCTGTCACACCTCGCCAAGGCGGAAACGCGAGTGTGTAACTTCATGGATATCATCACAACACATGGTGTCTATATAGAGATATACTACATGCACATAAATAGAGCAAAGTACAAACACGAAGTGTTGTAACAATACCCCAAAATAAAATAACCAAATCAAACCTTCAAAGGTATCTTCCACAGAGTCAAACAATTTCATATCCAAACATATAGATAAATCATTCTCAAATGCAACTAAAGTCTCTTCTAGTCGCTTCCTTCTATCTTATCCCTAGAATGCTCACCTGAAAATGATGCTTAAAACGTCAACATAATGTTGGTGAGATTCATAGGTTTAAGACACACATTCACACTCGAGGCAACCAGTTCTCTGTGATTATAAAACATAGCTGGACAAATAATATAAAGTTATCATATAAGCTAACATGTTAATCACACACAAAAAAGGCAAACAATGGGACGGAACGTGCCCCTCCGATCCAAATTCACAACATCCGGGCCGGAACGTGACCCCCGCTCCAATATTGGCATCAATTAGGTCGCATGCGCGAGTAACAGGATAAGCATCCTCCCAATTGAATCACGTATAAATCCACACAAAACTTGGCATCAAATGGGTTCCCAAATGAATCACGTATAATCTCACAATCACATCATCACCGCATAATTTTACACATAGCATACATATGATAACATCATAAGTCCAAGCTTTCAAACACACATAATCACAGTAACTCAAAACATTTAAGACAAGCATCATTCCCATCTTAAGTTTAAAACAAAGTAAAAAGTATGGGACTATGAACTCACCTTAACTCTGCAGCTTCCAATAAATAACAATCACAAATCTAAACAACACAAATAAATTCACGTTACACATGGCCAAGCTAAAAGCTATAACCCATGCAATACTCATATGATGGATGTCTAAGGTTCATATGATCCACCATGGATCTCCTAGACTCCATACTAAACACCAACAACCAATCATACTCACTAAATCCCTTGCACTTATAAACTCAGAAAGCAGAATTTTAGGGTACTTTCACCCACATAAAATAATGACCAAACAAGCTTAAAAATTCACACCAAAAATTACCCATGGTCTCTCATAAGCATACAAGCTAATCCCAGAAGCCCATGGTCTAATAACATACACAAGTACCTATAAGAAAATCAAACTTGTTAACTATCCAGATTCGGATCTGAACGCACACCAAAAAGTTTTGATTTTATAAAAATACTTCCACAACTTTTTATCGTGAATCCTTTTCGTGGGAGTCTAACATAACCTAAGACTTAACTTTCCCAGAAGGGTTAACCTTAATAACACTTTTTCATCCACTAAACACTATCAAACTTTTACCCAAATTTTGTCCCGGTTTAACAGCTTTGACACCTTATCTCGTAAAAATCAAAAGACTAACTTCCCGACCTCGAAATCAATCGTGGTTGGACTTTCTGAAAAGCTCTTTCTTTGAACTACAATTTAGAGTTAAAATTCGTGATCTAACTCATTACCAACTATTAAAGAACTTCGTATCTTTACAGCCCTAACTTTCTGTCCAAACCCTAACTCGCAAACTAACATGTTTTACGCTCTAATCGCTTCACCAAAACTCATAATATTATCAATTAATGATCCTAACATGTTTTATATCATAAAATCACAGAAGTTTATAAACCCTAATTCCATCATAATTTATATTACATGAATTATATAAGTAAAACATTAATTGAATGAAAACTAGTGTCGAAAATATACCTTACGCTTGATTTTTGGCCTCAAGAGCAAAACCCTAATTTTTCTTTTTCTCTTCTCCTTGTGTTAGACCAAAATTGCAGGAAAATAGGTTTGGGAGCCTTGATTTTGTATTTATAATTATTAGTGGATAATTACCTTAAATTATAATTGTAATTGGACTACAATTGGGTTTCCTTATTCCCCTAAAACACCCCTTTGGGCCGATTTATACACATACATATATATTATTTTTATTTTTTTTATTTAATTAAATATTACACTCAAAACCTTATACTTTTCATATTTTATGCGCTCCTATAATGAAACCTAACGTCTTACGCGATAAACCTTCGTTTTACGACAAACCGGAAAAATAATCATTTTCAAAACAAAGTTTCCAAAAATAAATTTCCACACTCTTTATAAACACAACTCATAAAAACAATCTCCTCGTATCTTACTAACGCTCAAATACTTGAACGAAGACTTGTTACGTAAAAACCACGAAACACCAAAACTACACAAGTCATTTCTATACCACAAAGGCGATTAAAACGAACTTATCCCAACACTAACATTACTCAACTCACAACAATAACACCACACAAAGGGATTTAGTGCCAACACACACTCATATCGCACCTATATCACAATATATCACATCAATCATTTAAAACATGCCAAACAAACGTCAATCGAGTCAAGACTATCAGTTAAACGGACCTGCTAAAATCACGGTTGTTACACCAAGTTGAAAATAAACTTCTGGGGCAAGTTTATTACACAAATATTTTCTAATAAGGCGGCAAGATTCATAAAGAAAAGAGACTAAATGGTTAGTACTAAATAATTTTATATCAAAGTTCATAGTTAGCGAATATATAAGACTATGTTTATCAAGTGGGTTGGTAACCCAATTGAAAGGTATACATACGAAAATAATATTTTTTTTAATAAAACCAGCAAATCTTTCCATCCAACAAAGATCGTATGGCAACCCAAGTTGGCAACCTTCAATCTGCCACATGACAACCCACAAATGGCTAGTTGTTCTTTTTTTCTCTTTTCTTTTTCTTTTTCCTTTTTAATACTTATTATTTTGTATAATTAGGTTGGGTTGTTGATAAATGGTAACAAAATATAGATTGGTTGTATGTATTGGTTGTGTAGGTGGAGGAATGAGAAAATAATATTTTAATAAGAGATTGTGTTGCGAAAGATTGTTAGTAAACATAGTCTAAAACTCCGTTCTTGAGTTTTTTTATAGGGAAAAGAAAGAAAAAGAAAAGAAAAGGAAAGATTAGGAAGGAAGTTATAAACCTATTAATGTGTTCTCGAGTTTCAACCAAAGCAAAAGACATGTAAAAGAGAAATAGATATTACAGCTAAAGGGAAAATAAAAACAAAGCTACAATATACATATCTACCCTTTTAACTTCCACATCGTTAATGAAAAAAACACATATTACATGGTTCAACTTTTACTAAACAAACTGGTTCGCATTTATTGGCCCAAGACCAATGACACAATAGAGCGCACAAACCAATAGATAGGCATCACTTTCAAATTACGGTTATACTTTATAGAAACACAGTCCTGGATCGAGTTATTAAAACAATGGTAATTTTCAGTTACGATTCCCTATTTAGGGGTGTCCACGGTACAGGAACCGTCCCGAACCAGAACCGTCCCGAAAGAACCGAGAACCGAAAATATGGAAAAAGTGGAACCAAGAACCGTCCCATGTTCTTCGGTACGGTTCCGGTACGGTACTCGGTTCCGGTACGGGAATTTCGGGTAATTCCCACAAGAACCGAAGTGTTTAAATAATTTATTTTTTTCATTGTTGATCATTCATAAAGACATGCTAAATGCTAATAATCCTATACAATGTTCTAAAAGGCGTGAGGCGTGGCGTGGCGGCATAGCCACGCCTTAAGCCTTACGCGCCTTTGCGAAGCCTTGGCGTTTCTTAAGGCGTGCTTAAGGCGGCAACAAAATATTTATAAATTTATGTATTTATAATTTTATATCATTTTATAAGAGCAATTTCAAATATTAAAGCCTAAATCCCAAATAGCCAGGCCCAAATATGAGGCCCAAGTAGGAATTAAGTTTTGAAATTACGAGCCCAAGAAAGAAATAACCCAAATACTTGAAATTCAAGCCCAAATCTATAAATCCCCTAAATGCTTCTAAAAATGGCGCCACGCCTTACCAAAAAGGCGCGCCTTTGCACGCCTTTTCGCGCATTATTCCACGCCTTTTCACACGGCGCCTAGACCTCACGCCTTGGTCCATTTCGTGGCGCCGAGGCCACGCCTCGCGCCTTGGCGCGCCTTTTAGAACACTGATCCTATAACAACAAAAATACACACAAAAATGTCTCCAACAATGCAAACCATTCCAAATTTCTAGTAGTACAAATTGTTCAAAATAACATAAAAATAAACATAAACACAAAATGTAAAATTCAAAATACAAGTTTATGATTATTCAAAAGTATCAAGAACACGCATTTGTGTTTCAAACCTCCAAAAACGCTTAATGTTGCATCACTTGTTTCCCTTTATGACTTCGTACCGCTTCTTCCATCTCTTTAACAACTTCGTCATCATTCAAAAGATCTTCAATTTCATCTACATTTATTTCCATTCTCTCCCTTGTTATCCAATCTTGGGTGCAAAGCAACGCTCCACAAGTTGACTTGACAATGAAGTTCTATAAGGGTCCAAAACGCATCTACCAGTATTAAAGGCCGACTCCGATGCCACAGTTGAAATTTGAATCGACAAGATATCTATAAAAAAAATACAATCATAAAGTTTATATACAACAATACTATAAAACATGTGTATGAAAAGTATTAGTAAATAGTTATTACCTCTTGCCATTAGTGCAACAATTGGGAAACGGGGTCCATAGGTTCTCCACCATTCAAGAATGTCAAAGCCAACATGTAAATCTATACGTGGTTCATTAAGATACCTTTGTAACTCAGTTTCGGTCGCACTGGATTTAGTTTGCTCATTAGTTAAAAATTCATTCAAAAAGTCATTATCTCCATGAGAAGAAGATGATGAAATGTGTGATCCCTGATTCTCACCCAAACCCGAATCCACATTACTATTATCAAGCCTTTCTTTATACATTCCGAACAAAACCCCCATCCTATCCTTAACTTCCCCGATCATTTTTTCAACCATCGCCTCAATTGCACTTTCAGTCAAAGGCTTTTCCTTTGTTATACGGTAAGTAATCATTTTTCTAAAACCATGCTCGACTAAGAAAGTCTTCATTGTCGGATCCAACAAAACCGCAAAATACATGAAATCATTTAGTTTTTCCCATTTGCCCCAATATTTATCATATTTTAACCTCATTTCATGCACCATAGACACATAACCCGGTTTTACACCCCAATTACGTAAGTGCGTATCAACGTCAATAATTTCACTAAAAAACAAATGGGATAAAGGTCTACTAGACGCCGACACATTCTGGGTTTTTTATTTGAACTTTTCAAGGAAATTAACCAAATCACCACATATTCTAAAGTCACTAGCATCAGTAACTTTATCAAGATCATTGCTAAATGAAGAGTTTTCAACATCATACAATTCAAAAGCTTTCTTTAACTCACAAGCAACTTTCAACATATCATGCGTTGAATTCCATCTAGTCAAGTAGTCACCAATCAAAAAACGGTTTGATGTGATACGAGAATCTTTAATACAATCTTTAAATTTCTCAATTCGTTGTGTCGATAATTTAATGTACCTAACGGCGTTACGTACACTATCAACCGAATTACTACATTCATCTAAACCGTCTTTCACAATCAAATTTAAAACATGTGCTGCACACCTAATCTGAAAGTGTCTTCCTTCATCATACATTTTAGGCAACTTTTTAGCCAAAAAGTTAAGTGCTTTATCATTCGAACTAGCATTGTCAACCGTAATAGTCAAAACATTTGTGATCCCCCACTCTGCTATGCATTCTAGTATCTTACGACCAATATCATCTCCCTTATGACTATTAATTGGTCTAAAATTAATTATACGTTTATGCATTTTCCACTTCTCATCTATATAATGAGCTGTTAAAACCATATAATTAACCCTTTTACAATGCGATGTCCAAGTGTCGGTCGTTAAGTGCACTGTGGTTGTTGATTTACTAAAATAAGTCATTAACTTATTTTTCTCTTCCATGTAAAACTTGACAACTAGCTTAGACAATTTTTGTCGAGAAGGCAAAACATATTTAGCATTTAAGGATTGTGTTAACCTTATTAAAGCGGGGTGCTTAACTAATCTAAAGGGTAACTCGGCTTCAATAAACAAGCTAACCAAATCTTTAGTAATTCTATCATCGTCGTGTTTCCATGTAGCAATACTACCACTAGCACCTTCCCCGTTAGTGTCTACTTTTAATTGCAACGTATTTTGATTACCTAGGACACGTGGGGCTTTTTTACAACTTTTAGTATAATGCTTTTTTAAACCTGACGTACCGTGTGTCCCGTCTGCACAAATTTTCGTTTCACAAAACTTGCACTTTCCTTTCCTCACTTCATTTCCGTCTTCATCTACTTCATAGATGCATTCATAAAAATCCCACCATTTGGACTTGAAATTTTCTTCTGTTTTTATTTTCTTTGGCGGCAATGCTCCTTTCTCACCCCCCGGTTTCCTTTTATGTCTTTGATTAACTGTTTTCACATTTCCCGAATCTGAATCTATTGGAAAATCATTCTGTGTCGAGCTTGAATCACCCTAAGCAAACACAATATATAAACTGAAATTAATATATATACAAAGAACACAATCATTATAAGCAAATAAATGATCATTATGAGAACATTTTAATAGCTATACTTGCTTTTACCACCGTAAAAAGCATGACCAAAATCCTCGTTTTATACATTTCAAGTAACATAGTATATGTTATCCCAATGAAATTTTCAATATTTTTTTATTGTCCAAACAAAAAGTGATCTCAACTCTTTTTTTTAATCATAAAGCAATTGTACAAAAACATATTTGATTATTAATTAAACACCATTCTTGTGAATGAGTTCACTACATATAATGATCCAGTAAGGTTAATCTTTTTTATTAGTATTACAAGAACGTGATAGGAAGTTAGGAACCAAACATTTTATACTACAGTAACATATTAAACAATTGGCAAACAAAACGAAAAATGATATAATAGATGCGTCGGCACTCAGCAGCGTCGCAAGAAGATTACCAAAAGAAGATTTCATATATATGATACAGATACAAGTACAACGTGATAGTAAAGTATCAAATTTATAATAGTGATTTCGAGATAAACTTACTTTCATGTTGATGAATGATGATGATGATCTTTGAATTGATTAAAAGTTAGGGTTTAATTTTTATTATGTGTTTAGATTTTTTATGTTACAGCTTAATAATGATTTGTTTTTTTTTTCTCTTAAAAGGCTATACACATTACACAATGTCCCAAATAAACCCTATAAAATTTCATATTTTCAAAGTAGTCGGTTCTTTCAGGAAAGAACCGGAACCGGACGGTTCCGACCCGAACCGTCCCGAGAACCGAAAATTTGGAATTTTAGGAACCAAGAACCGTACCATGGTTCTAATATACGGTTCGGTTCCGGTATGGTTCCTCGGTTCTTTTGGTTCCTCGGTTCTTTTGGACACCCCTATCCCTATTAACAAGCAGTTTAAAAGGATGCACAAAAGTAAGATGACAAAGATCAGTTGAGAAGAAAAAAATGAAGCTTGAGATGACATAAGGTAAGCAGCGTTTACAATAAAAAATGGAGAAAAAGTGGTATTCGTTTTTGAAAGGTATATTGGTCATTGAAAAGAAATAGAAGTTCCAGCATCTTTTCCCTTCAAATCCGCCCACATATGGGCAGAAAATTTTACTCCAAAATTTCCTTTCACTTTCCTTTCTTAATCCTTTCTTTTCTTTATTGAAGGAACTCGAGAACACAAAAAAAAATGTCTGTTTCCTATCATTTACTTTCATTTCCCCTCAAAACAACTCGAGAACTGAGTGTAAATACCTTGTCACAAACTGTGTGGGATTCGTTGGGAGAAAATCAATACAGCGAATCAGCTTCGTGTGATTGGTCTTCATGCCACCCTGGTCAGGAACTGTGTAACTTTAGTTGCACCAATGCCTAAAATACCCAATAGTAGGACCCAAAATAGTGTGTATGGCGTCACGGGGTTTAAATAAGTCGGTGCTTAAATAAAAGCATGAACAACATGACACATTTTGGACCCTAATTCAAGGAGGTTAGCATGGACAATAGTACTACTGTACTACTTCACAGTTGGCAAAAACAAAGCCTTTTTGAAACAACAATGATTAGTGCGTATACAAGATATGATCAATGATAATATTGGGGATTTAAAATCATGTTTTCTTGCAGGTCTCACAGCAACTACTTAACTAAAGTAATATTAGTAATATTTACAGAAAGAAAATATCCCAATAAAAATCAAAATTGAACCCTAAAGCCTAACATTCATATGTCAAAACCACATTATAAAATAACATAGTATATCCCAATATAAATCTCACCCAAATAGAAGTAACAACACGGTACAAACTGTGAGAAGGAATTAAATGTGTACAGATCAAACAATGGACANCTTATTTCCATAACTTTGGTTAGTAAAACACACAAATGTTTTATTACCATGATGTGACAAATTATGTTTTAAGTAAATATGAAAATGTTTGTGTTGTATATATATTTAAAATATGAAAAGTAAAATGTAGCAAAACAAAGATTATGCAAGACTTGAAACTAAAATTGTATTTTACCAAAAGCTAAAGTTTATACTTTGTCGTTAACAAAACTTAGCAAAGATCGTAAAATATAAATAACGTTTTTAAGCGATATTTGTATTAACAATTACCTCATAAGCTGCACCTTCAGCTGGCACCTAGTCACCTGTGGCGAGATCAGCTGGTGGTGCACCAGGAGCTGGTGGTGCACCAGGAGCTGGTGGTGCACCAGGAGCTGGTGGTGCACCAGGAGCTGGTGGTGCACCAGGAGCTGGTGGTGCACCAGGAGCTGGTGGTGCACCAGGAGGTGGTGTCTCATCATCATCGTCATCACTGTGACTTAGGGCACTGGTTGATTTCCAAGGGAAAAGACATAAAAACAGGTATTGGTTTAATTTACATTTATTATTGAAATTTAGTTTCAGAGAGAAGATGGGGTAGGAATAATGCTTTACCCGCAATTTATTATGAGCCTTTTAAGTAATAAGCCTTGGTATAAATTACCCTAAAAATCAGGAGAATAATATTAATGGTTAATATGAAAATATTTATATGTACAGTAAAACCTCTATAAATTAATAGTGTTGGGACCGGGATATTTTATTAATTAGCGAGATATTATTATATCGATAAATTAATAATTTATTAATTTAAAGAGGTTTTACGTATTTTTTTTAAATTTTCAAGTCTAATATACTAACTAGTTACAATGTATACTTATTAGAGACGAAAAATAAATTTGAAAAACAAGTTCCAATTAACATTTTATGAATTCACATTCACACTTTATGAAAATAAAATTAACACTTTTTTGTTGCAATACGAGAAGACAACGAACCAACTCTTTAGTTCAATAAGGAGATTTTAAGATAATCTCAATATAGATTTGAAGTTTAACAAAAAAAACAAGTGACTATGGATTCATTTTTTACTAAACAATCTTATGATTTTGAAGTGTATCTCTCCCACACACACACACATATATACATATATATGGAATTTTTATTAATTATTAATTTATAGTTTCGTTGGGACTAATATATATACACTGGGGTTTAAAAAAATTATTATTTTATTATTTTATCGATTGGGGTCCAAATTTGTACTGGTCCCAAGTTGGGACCGGACAAATTATTAATTTTATCGAGGTTATTAATTTATCGAGTATCAATTTCTAGAGGTTTTACTGTATACATACCCTAGTTTTCATACTATATTTATTATGAAGAGAAACAGCTAAAGTCAATTTCAGTGAAGAATTTACTAATACAATTTGACATGATCAAAGAAAACATACTATGATGTTTTAAGAAAGTAATCCCACTAAACCAAATCTTCTATTATTGTTGATCCCAGTTGAGCAATTGATCTAGAATTACTATCTTAGATAAACCAAGACAATAATGTATAGAAGCTGACTTGTAACAAACTTAATCAATACGCGGAATTTACTGATTAACTTAAGAGGAACACAAACACAATTATATCACAACTTAAACACTTCAATATATTGAATACGAGCACCCTGAATAGTGCTAGGGTTTTGCAACCTTGAAGTGAATACGATGCTAGAATAATGCGTACTCTAGTCTAACCATAGGATCTCCTTTTATACACCAAGGAACCCTACAGGTTTACATCAACTTCCTACCCAAGACTAAGATATTCTAACATTATAGAATATTACATAATATCTATACTATAAATACAAACATTCGTACATAAACTTATCACATAAGCAGCAGAGTCTTAGCAGTATTCTTCCAGCAGTAGAGTCTCAGCAGTAGTCTTGTCTGGCAGTAGAGTCAGTAGAACTAGCAGTAGAGTCAGTAGAAGTAGAGTCATCTTTAACCCAACAATCCTCCCCTAAACTTGATATTTTCCCTGAAAATATGCAAGTTTCTTACAAGCTCAAACAAACACCAGGAGGATGCTTCCAAACACTTCTATCTTCTCCTTAGCTTCTCAATCTCTCTAGAATTCTGCTCACTATTCTATCAACTAAGTCTTGAAGGTGAGGAGTTACTTCTTCACATCTAAGCTTAGAAGCAATCATTACAGTAAGAACTCCAGCTCTCAATGGATACTCCTTTTCTGTAAGCATGAAAACATCAACTCCAGCTTGAGTAGATACATGATGAACATCACTTGAGCTATAATGCTTCCATAATGTAGACATATTATCTGCTTCAAACCTCCAGTATCTGTCACTTGGGTCTGGATTATACAATCTTTGGAAATGTACCCATAACTCCATAGCTTTCACACTTACTGGATCTTCATATTTAAACTTAGCTTGTGCCAAGCTCCATAGAGTATTCAGATCTGTTCTATCACAAGATCTTACAAGATCTTCAAAATCCCTGTATATTTCAACATCACCTCCAACTCTGATAACTTTCCAAGCCTCACCAAAATCATCCTGTGCAATTTCCCAATCTGCAATTGGATGTCTAGCTTGAAGTGGCTCAACAAACATATCATCTGGTTCAACCAAAAATCTATCATCAGTCTTATCAGCAGTCTTTTGATGTGATTCATCAATCTTTCCAGGTAATTCAGCAGTCTTGGATCCTTCAATTCTTGATTTCTTGGCCCTTTCTTTACTAGCTGCCATATGCTCATCATGCTTCTTTTTCCATTCAGCCTCTTCTTTTGAACCTATTCCAATAAACATTTTGTTTCTCTTATACCCAGAATAATAGTGAAGCCTAACTGCATCATGTCCCATCCCTCTGAATTGACTCATTTTCCATCCACACTGAGCACACAAATAATGTTTCATTTGTGAGATGATCTGAGCTTCTGTAGGCCTCCTTTTTCTCTTTTGCTTGCCTTTGATTACATTTGACACATAGTCAAAAGCTTGATCATTTATCATCCTAATAAAATCATGCAGCTGTGCAGTCTTTTGTTCTGTGGTTAAAGTGACATCAGCATGAACTTCTATGGCTTTCTTGTTAACCTCAGGATTTTTCCTTATCAAATAATCAACTTCTTCAGGTGTAGGCTCATAGTCATATTCATCATTCTTTGACTTTGACTCACCCTCTTTACTTCTTCTGGATTTCAAAGCTTCAAGAACTTCATGTTCTGCTAGCAGCCTAGCTTGTTCAACATCAACATCTTCACCTTCTATGTCTGTGTCACCCATAGCAACCTGCATAGCCAAAACTCTATCAGCCTCCTCATGCTTCTCCCTAGGCCAATATTCCTTAGGCAATTTCTTATACTCTTCTTCTTCATCACTAAAATCAGGAACAGCTTCTTCAATTATCTTTCCTTTTCCTTTATCAATGCTTGAAGCAACAGGTTTTGCCTTTGGAATTGTTTGTGAAGGTTCTTTAATCAACACTCCTTTTGTGGGTAATTGTAACACATGGATTGGTTGTGAAAGTGATGTTGGTTGAGATGGTGCAGGTTTGATTGGTTCTGGTTGAAATGGTTGTGATGTATGTTCAGTTGGAGATTTCTCTTGAAGCATTAACAAAGCATTTACAACAGAGTTCTCACCTGATCCAGCAGCAGAGTATTGTTGAGCAGCAGAGTCACTAATAGTTTCATCAGCAGTAATGTCTTTAGCAGCACACTCTGGAGCAACAGTCTTAGCAATCTTTTCCATCACAACTTCTTGATTATTCTTATTCACCACCACATACATATTTGCATTATCACTACTTTCCACATGATCATCACCCTTAGCCTCCCCTGAAGCTAAACCAGCATCATCAATAACACCTGCATCAACATTTGTCTCTAAAGCAATAGCAGAGCAGTAGTCTCAGCAACAATTTGAATATCAGCAGTAGAGTTCAAAGCAGCAGAGTCAACATTAATCATAGTTTGAACTTCAACCTCAGCAACCAAATCATCCTTACTCATAATCACAACATCAGCAACATTTTTAGCACCCCTAATTTCCTCCCCTGAACCTGTGCCATTCCTCCCCTGTTTGGAAGCATCCTCTCCCAAACCAGCAGCAGTGTTAGCAGAAGAAATTTGTTGTTGTAATGACTCCATTTGTTGCTTCAATGTAGTGATCATGGTTCCCTGAGCAGATGTTAGACTTTCAAGAGCATGTACTTTGGATTCCAAGGTTTGACACTTGGTTTCCAAAGTGGTACATTTATCCATCAATACTTTGATTTGTTCCAGACTAGCCTCATCACTTCGACCTGTGTTACCTGGTCCGAGAGGTGAATCATTGACATTGACATTTTGTACAAGGGGTGGTGCCATCAATTCAATTTGTTCAATTCTGTCCTCCTCACTTCGGGATGTGTGACCTTCCCTGAGAGGTGAATCTTGGGACACAAACTCAGTACCAAACCTAGTTTGATCATCTGAGCCCCCTATATTTTCCATGTGGCTAGGGAATCCATCACCTGTGTTTGACTCATAAGAATCATTCACATTAGATGTTGCCTTGGATTGGGTCTTA
>LBNU01038089.1:29588-84721 GCA_014162995.1 Artemisia annua | reverse complement strand
AAAAATTTCTTTTTGGCATGGGTCGACATTCCTTTTCTTATAAAATTCCCCGCATGGTAATTTGCAAAATCGGCAAACCATGGGGTACTAGAATCACCAAGTGACACACTCCCAAGGGCTTCGAGAGGAAATGATTCATCAATATCTTTTTTCTTGAGCTCGCCTTGGTGAGGATTTTCAAGAAGGGACAAATGGTCAGCAGCTAGGTTCTCTGAGCCTTTTTTATCTCTAATTTCAACTTTAAATTCTTGTAAAAGGAGAACCCAACGCATAAGTCTTGGTTTGGCATCAGGCTTGGCCATTAGGTATTTTAAGGCTGAATGATCCGTATACATTATGCATTTCTTTAAAAGAAGATATGGTCGAAATTTTTCAAAAGCATAAATGACTGCCAACATCTCTTTTTCAGTCGTTGTGTAATGAAACTGAGCATTATTCATGGTTTTGCTTGCATAGTGTATAGGTTGAAAATATTTGTCCTTTCGTTGCCCCAGGACTGCCCCAATTGCATAATCACTAGCATCACACATTAATTCAAAGGGCAAATCCCAATTATTCACTTTTTTCTTTTTTTCTTTTTCTTGCCTTAGTAACTTCTCGACTCCGAACCTTCACGGTTTCAATCCAAGACCTACCGCCAACTGCTAGGGTTGGAATCTAGGATCCAAGGTCCGATCTCAATCCGAAGTCTTGAAGCACCTTAGCTCATACATAACAACGGGCTTTTGGGTAGCTCCGAAACCACATGCGTACTACGCTTATTCAACGATATACAATACAACTTCAACTAGCGTGTATCCATGATGTGTACCCAATTTCCCAAGCAAAGATTCTCTCGAGAAGAAAAAGAACTATTCATCGGCTAAACCTAACATCCTTAATTATGTTGCACATATATGGGGTGAAGAAATTTTGTGGGAACAAAAAGTCATGAGTACCTACGATGAGCTTGAAAGAGATCCAACTACTCTATGCTTAGCATCTAACTTCTAAAGAAACTCTATCATTTCATGTTCTTCGCAAATTTAAAATCTCAAGTAATGAGATCCGCGAATACTTAGCCGATAATTTTTAAACCATGCATATATAAAGTAAAGGACGGGAGCCGACAAAAGAGTGGCTCCTTGTGTACAAAACTAGCAAAAGCTTTTATGATCATATTTGGTTAAGGGAACAAGCTAGGGCTCAACACGCCCGGATCAAGTCAAAATTTTTATTCTCACTCTTACCTAGTAGGAAAGTCAAACGCGGTGTCAAAAATTTTATTCTATTTTTGTATTTTTATATTTTTCTCATTTTTTTTTGTGCTTTTTGCTTTGAACATTTTCAAAATTTTTCAATTTTTTTGGATTTTTTGAAGAAAAACGGGGTTGCGTAAGTAAACAGCAATGATGAAAGTGCNCGATAAGATTTTGGATATGGGATTTCCATTCCAGCAGCAAGACATGGGACTCGAGTGGAGATGAGACGATCCACGAGCACGAGAGTCATCATGAATTGGAGAAATCCTGCACAAACATAGACAACCAAGCAAACACAAGATTGGAAGAGGTCGCCCTCCTCGCGTTACTTATTAGAAATTAACGATGCAATAAAAGGATAAGCATGGGGTGCCTCCCACGAAGCGCTTTGTTTTTGATCATCGAGTCACTTAGCTTGACTCTATCCCCGCATTTAGTTGTCCTTGGGGAAAGTTTGGAGATCCGGGATCACCAAAGGTAAATCCCCTCCAAAGTAGTGTTTCAATCGATGACCGTTTACCTTAAAATGTTCCCCATTTTGGTTAAAAAGTTCAACAGTTCCATAAGGAAAAACTTGGGCAACGGTAAATGGTCCAGACCAACGGGACTTTAGCTTTCCAGAAAATAATTTTAACCTTGAGTTAAAAAGCAAAACTTGATCACCGACATTAAAAACACGATTTTTGATTTTTGAATCATGAACCCGTTTTGTTTTCTCCTTACAAATCAAAGAATTTTCATAAGCTTGATCTCGGAGTTCATTCAACTCATTCAACTGGATTTTTCGGTGATCACCCGCGGTTTTTAAATCATAATTCACATGTTTTAAAGCCCAGTAGGCGCGATGTTCTAACTCAATCGGAAGATGACATGCCTTTCCGTACACGAGCTTGTAAGGGGTGCAACCAATTGGTGTTTTATAAGCTGTGCGGAAGGCCCAGAGTGCATCATCTAACTTGTCCGACAAAGAAGAACGATTTTCACCCACTGTTCTTTCCAAAATTCTTTTTAAACCACGATTCGACACCTCGACTTGACCACTAGTTTGAGGATGATAAGCGGTACTAAGTCGATGGGTAACACCATATTTTGACATAACTTTTGAAAATCGGTCATTACAAAAATGAGTTCCACGGTCACTGATAATAGCTCGAGGTGTACCGAATCTGGCAAACAAACTTTTCAAAAATTTTACAACCACTCGGGCGTCGTTAGTTGGAAAAGCTTTTGCTTCAACCCATTTAGAAAGATAATCGACTGCCACGAGGATGTATTTGTTTTTGTTTGAAGATGGAAATGGTCCCATGAAATCGATTCCCCAAACGTCAAAGATTTCACAAACTTGGATGGAGTTTTGAGGCATCTCATCCCGCTGTGAAATTTTTCCTTGTCGTTGGCACGCGTCACAAGACTTCACCAGGTCCTGTGCATCGCGGTAGATCGAAGGCCAGAAGAAACCGGAGTCAAAAACTTTTTTAGCAGTAAAATTGGCACCATGATGTCCCCCTGTGGGTCCATTGTGGCATGCCATCAAAATAGCTTCGGCCTCTTTACCATGGACACATCTCCGAATGATTTGGTCCGCACAAATTTTGAACAAATAAGGGTCTTCCCAAAAATAATGTTTCACATCTTTGAAAAATTTCTTTTTGGCCTGGGTCGACATTCCTTTCCTTATAAAATTCCCCGCATGGTAGTTTGCAAAATCGGCAAACCATGGGGTACTAGAATCACCAAGTGACACGCTCCCAAGGGCTTCGAGAGGAAATGAGTCATCAATATCCTTTTTCTCGAGCTCGCCTTGGTGAGGATTTTCAAGACGGGACAAATGGTCAGCAGCTAGGTTCTCCGAGCCTTTTTTATCTCTAATTTCAACTTTAAACTCTTGTAAAAGGAGAACCCAGCGCATAAGTCTTGGTTTGGCATCAGGCTTGGTCATTAAGTATTTTAAGGCTGAATGGTCCGTATACACTATGCATTTCTTTAAAAGAAGATATGGTCGAAATTTTTCAAAAGCATAAATGACTGCCAACATCTCTTTTTCAGTTGTGGTGTAATGAAACTGAGCACTATTCATGGTTTTGCTTGCATAGTGTATAGGCCGAAAATATTTGTCCTTTCGTTGCCCCAGGACTGCCCCAATTGCATAATCACTAGCATCACACATTAATTCAAAGGGCAAATCCCAATCGGGGGCAACTAAAATAGGAGCCTCCGTCAACTTCTTTTTAAGGGTATTAAATGCTTCAATGCACTCATTGGTGAAGATGAACGGGGCTTCCTTTTCTAAAAGGTGAGTCAATGGTCGGGCTATTTTGGAAAAGTCTTGTATGAAACGTCTATAAAAGCCAGCATGACCGAGGAAACTTCGAATTCCCTTGACGGTCGTGGGATGAGGTAATTTTGCGATAACATCGACTTTGGCTCGGTCCACCTCAATCCCGGCTTTTGAGATTTTATGGCCGAGGACTATACCCTCTTTAACCATAAAGTGACACTTCTCCCAATTCAGAACTAGGTTAGTGTCTTCACACCTTTGGAGCATTTGTTCTAAATGGGAGAGACAAGACGAAAATGAATCACCATACACAGAAAAATCATCCATAAAAACCTCCATTGTCTTCCCGATCATGTTTTGAAAAATGGCGGTCATACATCTCTGGAACGTGCCTGGGGCATTGCATAAGCCAAAGGGCATACGTCTATAGGCAAAAGTTCCGTAGGGACAAGTAAAAGTGGTTTTCTCTTGGTCGGGAGGATCAATAGGAATTTGAAAATAGCCAGAAAAACCATCAAGAAAACAATAAAATTCATTTCCTGCAAGTCGTTCAATCATTTGATCCATGAAAGGAAGAGGAAAATGGTCTTTTCGAGTTGCTTCATTTAGCTTTCGATAGTCGATGCATACTCTCCAACCGGTTACGAGACGTGTTGGAATAAGCTCATCATCATCATTCGCAACGACTGTCATACCACCCTTCTATGGCACACAATGGACCGGGCTAACCCATGAGCTATCAGAAATTGGGTAAATCATCCCAGCGTCAAGTAATTTGATTACTTCATTCTTGATCACATCATGAATTTTTGGGTTAACTCGTCTTTGTTGTTGGATGGACGGCTTGGCATCGTTTTCAAGTAAAATCTTATGGGTGCAAAAACGAGGATCTATGCCTTTGATGTCGGAAATACGCCATGCGATGGCATCTTTGTGCTTTTTGAGCATGTCAACGAGACGTTTCTTCTCCTCATCTTTTAGTTGTTTGGAAATAATGACGGGAAGTTTGTCGGTTCCTTCTAAAAAAGCGTATTCAAGATAAGGAGGCAATTCTTTAAGCTCAAGTTTTGGAAGTTTTTCTTCAGATGGCTCGACTTGTTTGACTTCTTCAAAAATAAGTTCTTTTGGAGGGAGAAGTGAAAATGGATCTTCATTCAAAAGTTGTTCAAGCAAAAGAATGTCTCCCTCTGGATCATAATAAGAATCATCATCATCGCCAACGAATGAAGATGTATCAACGGATAAAAATTCATCGACTTCTTCCAAGAGGAGGAAATCACCTCCTTCGAATGGAGTGAAGGAAGGGGAAGAGTCGGCAATTATGGGTTGAGAGATAGGTGGAGAATCATCAATAGAGGGTAGATAAGTAGAATTATTTGAAGGGGTGGAAGAAGAAGAAGTGGGATTGCCACTTGAAAATCCGAGTATCTCTTGGGAATACTCTTCAGAAAGTTCATCAACTTCATCAAGGATATCGATTTTGCTTATGGTCATGGGCTCATCGGTGGAAGAATATCTTGCTGTTTGATCCAAATTAAACGTAACGGCTTCGTGACCATCTCGCAAGGTAATTTCTTCATCGTAAACATCAATCAAAGCACGGCCCGTCTTTAGGAAACCTCGTCCAAGAATGAGAGGAACCCTTGGATCAGGATCAAAATCGACGACAACAAAATCAGCCGGAAAGTGAAATTTTCCCACATTGACGATGACATCTTCGGCTATGCCTTTAGGACGAGAGGTAGAACGGTCGGCAAGCTCGAGAGTCATGCGTGTCGGAGTCAAAGGGGGTAACGACAACTTCTGCCAAACGGAAAATGGCATGAGGCTAATGCTAGCACCTAAATCGGCTAAGGCGAAACATTGAACCATTCCGGGAAAATTGCATGGAATTAAGAACTTGCCGGGGTCTTCAAGCTTTTCGGGAAGCTTTTTAAGGAGAACTGCCGAGCAATTCGCATTCAATGGTGTAGTCGACATTTCATACAATTTATCCTTATTATTTAACAAGTTTTTAAGCATTGATGAAAACTTTGGCATTAACACAACAGCATCAGCAAGACTCAAATCAAAGCGAATGTCTTGAAACATCTTAAAGAATTTTTCCTTCATTATGTCATTTTTATCTTGACGTTTTTGCTCATTAAGACGAAAAGGATATGGAAGACTTGTTTTAACTGGTTCATCTTGTTCAAAAACAATTTTCTCTTTTCCTTTTGAAACATTTGCATTTTCATTTGACGGTTGAACCACCGGAGGTTGGATATTTTCGGTCCTTCCTTGGTGAATAGGAATTCTCGTATCCGTTGTCACCTCGGTTGCACGGTCTACTACCTTTGAAGGAGGAGGAGTATAAGAGGTAGTTGGAACCGTTGGCTCTTTGTAAGAAACGCCACTGCGTGTTGTGATCGCCTTGATATCGCCCCTCGGGTTAGCGATCGTGTTGCTAGGTAAAGAAGTGGTACCCGAACTCGAGGGTCGATCATTTAAACGCTTGTTTAATTCAGCCATTTGATTAACCAACATATGATTCATTTCCTCTTGTTTTTTAATTTGTGCCTGCTGACTTTGCAAAAAGGTTTGGTTGTTTTGATTTTGACGAAGTAATTCTGCTAACAACTCATCCGTGTTTGATTGATTTTGCACAACACCTTGATTCTGGTTAAAAGTTTGCCCACGGGCATTGTTGTTAAAACCTTGACCTTGATTTTGAAAATTATGATTTCCTTGATTGTTATTCCCATAATTAGCACCTTGGTTACCAAAATTTCCCTGATTACTTTGAAAATTCTTGTTTTGGTAAAAACCTTGAGTTTGATTTTGAAAACCTTGTGTTGCACGACTTTGATTGACTTGATTACCACGGTTTGGCACGTATTGGTTTGAAGTCGGGTTTGTAAAACCTGGTGGTGGTCCAAGAAAGTTGGTTGAACGGTAGCTGAGAAGATTGCGATCTCCTTGGGTTTGGTACGTGTTACCAACCATGTTTGCTGCATACACATTCTCTTGGGTGAAAGAACTGGTTGTTGGACATTCGAAGTATGAATGGGGACCACCACAAGTTTCGCAACTTGGGTTAACTGCATTAATGTTTTGAAAAGGTTGTTCTTTTTGTTGGATCAAAATCCCAATTTGCTTCGTAAGAGTAGCAATGGCATCAGCATTTTGTTGGGTTCTTGCCATGAATTCCTCGTTGTCTTTGCTATTAGCACTAGATGCTTGCGTTTTGTTTCGTGAAGTTCTCACTCTTGCCTTGTTCTCGATGATGGTGAACACATCTTGGGCGTTTCGAGATAACAAATTACCACCTGCAGCAGAATTGAGTGAATCTTGATCGACGGGATTCAAACCATTATAGAAGGTATCGATTTGATGCATTTCAGAAAACCCGTGATTAGGACACTTTTCGAGTAACTCTTTGAATCGATCCCAAGCTTCGTTGAATGATTCATCGAAAGCTTGTTGAAAACGAAGGATCTGAGAACGAAGATTTGAGGTTTTTGATGGTGGACAGAATTTGTTAAGGAACTTGCTAGCCAAATCATCCCAAGTATGAATCGAATTGGGGGGTTCTTTGTCTAGCCAAGCACGAGCAGCTCCTTTGAGAGAAAAAGAAAACAGTTTCATTTTGACAACATCATGATTGAACCTTATGGTTTCAGCAATATCGGTTAAGTTTCGAATGTGAGCATGAGGATCTTCGTGGTCAAAACCATGAAAGGCCATACCCGCAATAAGATTGATTACGCCGTGATTGATTTCGAAATTATTTCCTTGAATATCGGGAATCACAATAGCTCGTTTCACACCTTGGAAAGGCGTTTGAAGTTGATCTTCGATGGGACGAGGATCATGAAGAGGTTGGTTACCACCCACCGGCGGGTGTTCACCATTGTTTTGTGCACCGTTGTTGTTGTTGTTATTCATATCGGTGATGAAATCTTGAGGATCACGTAACTCGGGTACGCTCCTTTGCTTTCGTATACGACGGCTTCGATTAGTAGGCACTTCAAGATAAGAAAACTCGTTCAAGTTAGACTTGGAACGAGTGATCATATAAATCAAAACAAAACAAAGTGTAAAAGAAAGGAAAAAGGAAAATCTTTTTGGTTTTTATAAGTTTATAAAAGAAAAGATAAAATATTTTTGGCTTTTATAGGTTTTATAATTTTTAGTTGTTTTTATGTTTAAGAAAAGCGTTAACTTCTAAAAAGAAGGATCTTCAAAACACAAGTCTCGAACGACGAATGACTTAATCTTAATCAACCGCTCCCCAGCAGCGGCGCCATTTTGATAGGGCGTTTCTTAGCTAGTGAAAGCAAGAACCACGGGTATCGTTGTCCCAACGAGCGTTGAAATTGATCTAGTCACTCAAGTCGTGAGTTATGTGAGATGAATGGGTTAAACAACAACAAAAGACTAAGACTCGAAAACTAAAGAAAGTAAAAACCTAAGCTCGCTAAGACAAAATAATTATGAAACTCGCTATTTAAAAACTGGACCAAACTCGCTAGGGTTAAAAAAATAAACTCGCTACCCTTGAAAATAAAAAAGTAAACTCGCTACCTATATGAAAAAGGAAACTCGCTGACCAAACTCGCTATTCTTTATCAAACTCGCTAGGGTTGTTAACCCAAACTCGCTATGGCTTTGAAATCAAACTCGCTACACACTTAAGAAACCAAACTCGCTAGACCTAAATGAAAATCATACTCGCTAGGGTTAAAAAAGACAAACTCGCTAGACACAAAAGAAAACCATACTCGCTATCTAGCCAAGATCAAACTCGCTAGACCTAAAATAAATAGCATACTCGCTATGTAAAAGAAAACCATACTCGCTACTAAACCCTAATAAGCTTCAAACTCGCTAGTAAACCCTAATGACGTACTGGACAAATTTTTTACGTAAAATTTTTATAAAAACTTAATGAAAACTTATTTAAACTCAATATTAAGCAAAACCAATACTCAAAATAAGCTATAGAAAACACAACTAATCAAGATAAGCAAAACATATTTCTAGGGCTTGTAACTAAAAATCATTTTTAGACTCAAAATAAAGATTAAAAAGCTAAATATAACGACTTTAAAACTTGTAAATAAGCTAAACAAAAACAAAACAAATGCTCTCACAAGCTAGCAAAACTCAAATAAGCTCAAGTCATAATCATAAGGCACGAAAATTTCTTTTCATGCAAAGGTGGTGCAAGACTTATATAAGCTTATATTGAATCAAGATAGAAGTAAGAAGCTTGAATAAGATGAAAAGGAGATGCAAATAAGCAAGGAAATAAGCAAAGTAAAAGACTTGGACATGAAAATAAAAAGCTTGTATTAAAACCTTACACTACAACATGAAAATAAACTAGGATTATGAAATACTAAAAACTAACAAAAAACTAACCAAGACTAAATGAGGCCATGGGGTGGTATTTAAGGGAGTCTAGGTGACTAATCCCTTGTTTTACATATTGCACTTAGCCCATTAGTCTTTATAATTTTGTTCATACAAAGCATAAACTAGAGATACGACACTATCTTAACTTTCTAAAACACGACTATATTCCTTGTAACTTTGAGGTGATGTGTTGACGAGCTTTCCAAAGATCTTCAATAATGTAAAAGTGATCACTTGCTCGGATTTAGAAAGTTATAGCTTCATAATCATCAATGAGCTTTGATTAAGTGTCTCTTGTACTTTCTTGAGCCTTTGAGAAATAATTCATCTTCACGGGCTTTTCATGAGTAGATTTCTTCTTTTGCTTCTCTTTCAAACTCTTTTCCACATCTCGTGCTCTTTTTGGGCTTTTAGGTTGCTTTTTGTGATGTTTTAGCAATATCCATACCTGCACAGTCATAAACACAAAAACACGATATCTTTGGCTTTTCGCGTTAGTTTTTGGTCTAAAATAGTCTAATAATGGTGAATAAAAGGTATGTGAATAAGCACATACCACTATAAGAGAGCTTAACACAAATAAACGTGTTAATGGGTTAGATGAATGATGTATGTGTAAAATGTAATAAGAAGTGATGAGTGAATTCTTGCAAGTGGCTTGGTATTTATAGCCAAACCAAACAGCAGCCTGGCGGATACGGCGGAACCAAAGAATGGGTTCCGCCCATATAACCCGAAGGTTCCTCCAGGTCTGATAGGTAAACTTGCAAGAAATATTTCCATATCAAGCAATGTCACATCAAGTTTCTTCTAGTCAAACACACAATGTATTAAAAGACCTTCTAAAATGTGTAAGAGGTCTTATGGAAAGTCAAACACTCAAGCTTTCCATAAATGCACATGATGTGATGTTTACATTTTTTTATTTTAAGGAATATGAAAAATGTTATGTTTTATATGAAATGTAAATGTAGCAAAAGTCTACATGAAATAAAGTCTAGTTATGCAAAACTTAAACCATAATCATGTTTTACTAAAAACTAAAGTTTACACTTTGTCATTAACAAAACTTAGCAAAGATCGTAAAGTATAAATAACGTTTTTAGACGATATTTGTATTAACAATCTCCCCCTTTTTGTTGATGACAAAACATAAACTTTGTTTTTAAGTAAATCACTCATTTTATTGCTAAGTCTTTAAAAGTTTATATCTAAACTTGGATAACATCAAATAACCCTGATATTTAAGTGTCAATTTCCCCCTATTATGCTCATTTATATTGATAATTATGTGAATATATGCTATTCTCTCTTCCTATTTTGTATTCAGGTTACAAGTGAGCATAGGAGCTAAGGAGACGAGGAAATTGGAAAGCACATGCAAAAGATAGACAAATTCAAGTATGCTGGAATAAGCTACGGCGTAACTCAATCTCTCAACTACGCCGTAGCTAGGATTTTTACTAAGAAGACCAAAGTCAACACGAATCAACAGTTACGGCGTAACACATTTCATAGTTTACACCGTAACCAACTCAAGTCTTGAAGAATCCTCAGATGTGAAGACTACGCCTAACAACAATTACGGAATACGGCGTAGCAACAAGTACGAGAGTAGTCCAAGATCAAGAATTAACATACGACGTAACACACCTTTTGGAATACAGCGTAATGAAGACTACAAGAGTTATCTCAGATCCGATAAATACTCTACGGCGTAACCATTTGACGATTACGACGGAGAAGATACCCTAAATGTCAGAACAACTACGCCGTAAACTAATGGATCTGGATAAGATTTGCCAATTACGGCGTAACACATTTTGTGATTACGCCATAACTATCGACGGCCCTATAAATACAGCCCTAATTTCTGCATTTCAACATCAACTTTCTCACACACAAAGTCAGAGATCGTTAGGATCTTTTAGGAGGCCCTTCTACAGCAGCATACGAAGGCTTTCCAAAGGAGAAATCACACTTCAATCACCATAAGTTTTAGCATTTCATTATTTCAATTACATTTCGAATATATGGATCTTGTAAACATTATTTCGAGTGTTAATTCTAATATGATTGGCTAAGCACCTTTGGTGCTAGCCTAGTTATGATGCCTATATTGTTTTAATCATGTTTCCATGCTTTTTTTATATGCTTTTACATGTGTGCATGCATAGTTTATCTTGAGAACCTTTTATTTCGGTAGTTTTGATATGCGGTTGTATCCATTACGCTAGCTTTAATTGAATTAAGACCCCAATTGAGTTAGTAGGCTAGAAGAATTTACCATAGGACACTGGCCTGATGGATTGTGAGGAAATGAGAGGGATGACAACTGACCATATTGCCTCGTGTGCGAATTGACCATAGGATCACCTTCCGTACTTGATAAACTTAAGAAGTTAGAGAAATGGCCTATGATCGTGACAACGGGCCGTTTAGAGATAAGTCTAGCATGTAGTGGCACTTAATGACTCAAACCCGTATACCAGACGTCGACTTACTACATGGGAAACGCCATGGTTCCTGACAGGATTCGGGGGAGATAGGCTAGGGAACTTGACCATATGCACCTAGTGATACATGTCCGCCCCACCTAAAGCATAAGATTAGTTTAATAGGAAATGTGGCATAAAATGATATAGGAGTAGTAACTAGGCTAGTACACTTTTCTCCCACCGCTCACAACTTTACTTTTATTTGCTATTTGTTTTATTGTTTTATTTTCATCAATCAATCAATCGTTTCTTTTAATTAGTGACATTAGACTTAGACATAGTCCGCACCACATAGCTCTTGCGACGACCTCGGAGTTATCATTACTATTCTATACACGACTGGATTCTCTGTCCGTTAGTGCAAATAGGTAGACCTTAGGTAAAACGAGTAATTATAAATATTAAAACCTGGTCGGTAAAACCTGCATCAAGTTTTTTGCGCCGCTGCCGGGGAGCTATTTTAGGATTATTGTTTAAGTTTTTAAATTTCTTTAGTTTTGTTTTGTTTTTCTTATTTTTGTTTTTAGTTTTAGGTACCATGGAAGTAGTCGATATCGATACTCTTACTTTGGAAGAGTACCTTGCTATGACTAGGGACGAGCAAGGACCGGGCCTTGTACGACCAATAATTGGAGCGGATGTTCAATTCGAGATCAAGCCACAGTTTATGAGCCGAGTTAAGAGAGAAACCGTTTGCTGGACTCAAAAGGAAAGATGCTTACGAGCACATGGAAAATGTGATCTACATTACTAGTCTCTTCAACATACCTGGTGTTTCTCATGACGCAGTCATGCTCCGAATGTTCCCTATGACACTATCCGGAGCAGCTAAAAGATGGGTTGATAGGTTGCCTCCTAGAACCGTCAACACTTGGAATCTCCTCAAAAAGAACTTCATTCAACGTTTCTGCCCTCCTTCACGAACAGCAAAACAATTGGAGGAGATCCATAACTTCAGACAAGAGGAAGACGAAACATTTACAAAGCATGGGACAGATTTAATGACCTCTTGTATAGATGCCCTACACATGACGTGAATATTCAACAAAAGGTCAACTTGTTCTATAAAAGCATCAACATTGCAACAAGACGGATGGTTGATTCACAAGGACCTATCCCAGGAATGACACCTGCTCGAGCCTTGGATATAATCCAAGATATGGCTGAACATTCACAAAAATGGCACGATGGAGGTTGCGCTAGGAGTGACGGAAGAAGTGTGGAAGGTATGAACGCCCACACTAATGAACTCGAGAACTTGGGCATAGAAGTGAAGAAGCTCAAAGAAAGCGTTCATGCCATCCAAGTCAGATGCGACATTTGCGAAGGAGCCCACCTCGCAAAGGATTGCCCATTAAAGGACAAATATAATAAACAGATGGAGGAAGTAAAATATGGGGATGGAAGACCATTCCAGGGTAATAGCAACGGGTACCGGATGGGTGGACAAGGATTTAACTCTCGATTCAACAACCGGGCAACATATGGAGAAAGAAGACCGTCTCTCGAAGAAACAATCAGCAAATTCCTAGAAGAGTCAGCTAAAAGGGAAACCGATAGAGAACTTTGGCTAAAAAGTTTTCAAGAAGGAACGGAAGCCAATTTAAAATCTCATGACGAGACTTTAAAGAACCTTGAAGCAAAAATCGAGTTACTCTCTAAAGATTTTCAAGAACAAATGGTAATCGAGAAGGCTAAAGTTTGTGTAGCTAGACCTATGAACGAGGAACAAATCAATACTACCCCCGAGGGATCTTTACACCGTAACCATAAACCACAATAACGGCGTAATGAGAAGTACGACAATGAAACAACTGACAATACACGGAAAGGCACTCAGGTGGATGGAGAAGAGCTTAAAAAGTTACCTAAAGCTCAATGTAATATTGAAAATAGGTACCATTGGTGCATACCTATTCCTGTTGATAACAAATGGTCTTATGACCTATGGCCTTCATGCGATCCAAACAATGAACCTTGTGATGGAGGTGGAGACGAAGAAAGGCTGAAAGGAAACAAGCATTTGTGGACATCACCTCTTGATCAATTTCAGAAGAATTTAAGATGGAGGGGAACAATATCTTTTGACGAATGGGTACTAATTATCTACGGGAACGTTGATACAGATAAAAAGTTTGAAATATGGGCAGAAGTGAACCGTATCAATGATAACGACTTACCTGCGAACAACAATGGAGATCAAGGTGGAAAGGCCAAAGAATCAAAACATACAACAACTGATAATCTAATTCCTGTTGAGGAAACCAATGACAAACTAATAAAGGAAGACTATCATGAGACGAAAAGTGTACCCGTTTTTAGGGGTCATTTAAGCCCTAATTCAAGTAAATATGATCAAATATTGCCCTAAATCGTTCCTTTTGTCATTTTAGGTACTTTTGAGAAGAATTCTGGAAAACATGCATATTTGGACGTTTTTGGAGCATAAAAGTGAAGAAAACAACAAAGTCTCAAAAGAAGCTGAATTTCCTACCTGACGGCGTCAGAGTCACAAGGTGACGCCGTCAGCCAACGTTGACAAAAGAGTGAAGTCAGATTACACTAGAAGCCCTATAAAGAAAACAAGATGTTTTCACCTGACGGCGTCAGGTGTTAAAGATTGTAGGCCGTCAGGTGTTAAGTTAAAGAGTAACGGCCCAGAACAATTTGAAAGGTGACGGCGTCAAAAGTAAATCTAGGCCATCCGAGAACCCTAATGACGGTGAGCTGACGGCGTCAGAACCTGTAACCTGACGCCATCAGAATGTAAAATCTATATATATATTCCTAATTTTCATTCATTAGCATGGAACTTGGTGGGGAACTTTTGGGATAAACCCTAAGACGATTTTAGCTGTATTTTCAAGGGTTTTTCACCCTTGAATCCTTCATGTTCAATTAAAGATAAGTCCTCACTTAAATTAATCAATATGTCTATGTGTTGGTTAATTATATCTTATGCTTGTCTTTCAATTAACATGCTAGGCTAGATTTTTCTTGTGTTTGCTTAGATCTAATGAAACCTAACTATTAATTATTGGTTGATTGGTGTGTTATTACTTTGTTGGGATGAATGTTTCATCAATGTTAGGCTTAAGAAAACTGGCAATACTCCTATATGGTAACATGCTTGAACGTCTTAAGAAACATGTAACTAAGGCATACTAGGTTATTAAGGTAGTATTTAACGCATGAGCCACTGTTTACAATCCCTATGATTATGTGTACGCATGGTTGTAGGAGGAGATAAGAGCTCATAGAATTGGGGAGATATGTATGCCACCCCATGAATTGTTAAGGAATAAACCCGTCGTCCACACAAGTAATACATACACCAATTAACCGATAAAAGATAGTTAGGGAGTAAGGAAGTCTAAGTAAACACATTTGTCACTATATAAGTTTTCACAACCTTTTAATTTCTTGTTGTTTTATTTTATTGCAATTGTAGTTTTTGGGTTAGTTGACTAGCAACTAATTCCGCCCATTCCTCCAAAACCCGAGATTTTACTTGCTTTCAAAAAATATAAAAATACAAGAATAATCTTCCTTCACCTTTAGACCTATTAGAGTAGTTTTTCTATCCTAACGAACACTATTACCTGTGAGAAAACGATTAATCCCCTGTACTTACCACTACACTATAGTACACTGACCATGTACACTGCCTGGTGGGAATGCAAGCTTCTCAAGATCCCTTGAGAGGTAAAACCTGCTGCGTGATCGCAATCCTACGCACATCAAGTTTTTGGCGCCGCTGCCGGGGAATAGTTATTGTTTAGGTAGATTTTTTTTTTATTTTATTAGGTCTACTCACTAGCTTCCTTTCTAGTGAGATTTTTCTTTTATTTTTCTAGGATTTCTTTAGTCTATCTATTTTCTTCGTGTTTTTGTTCGTAACCATTACCATCCGCCAACATGGAAGGTGATAACATCCTCGATCCCAACAACCCACCACAACCAAACCAACCTCCTAGAGCCCGTACCTTAGGAGAGTATTCCCGACCTAGCCACCATGGCTATCGAAACACCATTGAGCTCACCCAAGGAGCCAATGTCACTCCCTTGCGATCCGACACCATCCGGTTGGTGCAAAGCGGATGCGCATTCCATGGACTTCGTTCCGAAGATCCAAATCAACATCTCAAGGATTTCCTCAAAATCGTAGGCTCCATAGACCTTGATGTTGCCACTCGAGAGACTACCCGATTATGTCTCTTCCAATTCTCTTTGCGAGACCATGCTAGTCAGTGGCTAGAGCGTCTACCCGCAGGATCCATCACCTCTTGGGATGATCTCACAACTCGCTTCTTAGCTCAATTTTTCCCACCGGGGAGAACCACCAAGCTAAGAAATGATATCTTGGCGTTCCAACAACGCCAAGGCGAAACCCTCTACGAGGCATGGACTCGATTCAAGGACTTACTCCAGAAAGTCCCTCACCATGGCATAGATCCTTGGCTTCAGATCCAATGATTCTATGACGGGGCAAATCATCATACTAAAAGAGCCATAGATTACGCTGCCAAGGGAAGACTGAGTAGGCTCAGCGTCGACAAGTGCTGGGAAGTCATTGAGGACTTAGCCTAGTACGAAGAGGAAGAATGGATGGACTCAACATTCTCGGAAGAAGGGATTCTAAATTGCATAAACGTAACCCACAGTCAATTGTTTGGAAACATAAAAAAACAAGTAGAGGTGCTTATGGAAGCTGAGACGCCTTTGGTTGTGGGATATGAGGATGTAAACACAATTGGTAGGCATACACTCCCTCATCCCTCGCGACAAGATGAGTTCGAAGGGATAATGTTAACTTTTATGAACAATCAAGAGATACAAATCCAATGATTGGAGACTCAGTTGAAAAACACCCAAGCCGTTTTCATGGAACTGGCAGAAAAATTTATCTCAAAAATAAAGGAGAAAATTAGGGAAGAAGCCTCACACAAGAAGATCGAAAAGATCTTTGAACTCCCAATCCCTAATGAACCATATAACGCAGTGAGTGGTGAAACTCCTCTTTCCGAGACTTCACCCTTACGCTCATCTCGTCCTTTTGAGCCCCCGCGTGAAGAAAAGAACTCTCAGGTTCATAGCATCTTCGTAGGAAGCATTATAGTTACGCTCCCTGACTTTCAGAAAATGAGAAAACGGTCATTCGGTTTTAAGCCCGGAGGGAAAGACACTCAGTTCAAGCATACCCTCGGTTCAAAAATTTACTGGGAAAGTTCCCCTCAGTCGATAGATACTTGCCACAATGGAGAGTGGGAATTAAATGAGGCCACAACCGATCCTGGGAAAGTTAAGATTACGCCTAACAATTGTAACAAAACATTTGACCCGGGAGGGATTTTCTAACCAAGAAGCATCTCTTAGGTCAAAGTTACAATGCCAGAAAACAACCTTTAAAAAGAACAAGGGCTCAATTGTAATTTCTGAAAGATTGCCTAGCCGTGTACACCTGACGGCGTCAGACCTTATACCTGAGGGCATCCGCTCGTCCGCCCAGCTTTTATAACTTCTAATCCATCACTTTCATCACAAGCCCCACAAATATTATCCTCCCCACCTCTCACCACCGAATCTCCAAGGTCCAATCCGTGCCATTTTGCCGTCATTCTCCACGTGGAAATGAGTAAGCGATCCAGGAGCCACAGGGTTGGGTCATCTAGGGCCGCCCAAGTTAGTTTGGCGGATGTAGTGAGAAGTTGGCGTGTTTTTGATGGAAATGAGGCAACAACAAAATACCACGCACTACGCAACCATGACATCGACCATGGTGCCATCATTTATTGGAATTTCCTGGCTAACAGTGGTCTTGAGCAAGCCTTTGTTAACAGCATACGGACCGATGACTTCACAGGTCCACAATGGGTGAGCTTGTTTAGATTGCATGAGCAGGTGTACGATGAGTTTGTGCGTGAGTTTTTGGCCACTTATTACTTTGATGTTGGGGCAGCTAGGGATGATGTGGGGGCTACATCGGTTTACTTTAGGCTAGGAGGGGAGGACCGTTCTTGTTCTGTTCTTGAGTTGGGCTGGAGATTGGGTCTTTATGGGCAACACGAGGCTACCCAGGGAGCCTTCATTGCTAGTTTGAGTCAGGGGATGACTGTCAGGGATGACATGAGGAGTGCACTGTTTTGGCCTACTATTGGAGATGGGATGTATGCGTCTGGGGTCACTACGGCCTCTGCTATTAGGGACCCGAGGGTTAGGCTGGCTCATCGGTGTATTTCATTCACCCTGTCTGGGAGGCATAGCTCCCAACATAGGATCACCCTTTTGGACCTCTTCTTCCTTTACACGATTTACTCCGGGGAGGCTTACTGCAACATCCCCTTTTGGGTAGCTAGTTACCTTCAGGGTGCGGTCGGGGAGAGGGCCAATGACATGATCTATGGGGGGATGTTCATCACCAAGCTAGCTAGGTCATACAGGGTCCTGACACCTGAGATTAGGGACTATCTGAGCTCTTCAGGGGTATGTAGGGTGGTCAGGGTCAGATCCCTGAAGCAGATGAACGTACTGATGGAGTTAACTAGGGGGCAGTATTCCTGGTGGGCACCTAGACAAGCTGCAGCTGGTGGTGACGATGATAATAATGATGAGGAGGATGCACCACAGCAGCAGCATGGGGGGTATGAGGCCGGGACCGCTGACTACTACCGGCACATGAGCCAGGGAGACTGGCAGGCTCGCCAGGGAACATGGATGGGTCAGGTTGACTCCTTGAGAGCCAAAGTTGATGACAGGTTCGATTGGATGTATGATCACACTATTCGACAGATGCAGCATTTATCTACGCGTGATCAGTTGGACCAACACCTGCAGATTGACCCTTTCCCTGGACGTGAGCAGGACTACCCACCCTACGGGTACTATGGACATCTCCCATACGGCTACGACTACCGCCAGGGTCCCCCACCTCAGTGATTGTATGATTTGGTTTTATGATGTTTGGACAATTTTATCTTTGGATGTATGGTTTTGGACAATTTGGCTTGTAATAATTTAGGATTCGGCCTCTGTTGGCCTTTAAACTCGTGTGACAATTTGTTCTTTTAATTGCATGTAGGATTATCCTTGTCGTGATTGTTGGTTTATTTACTTTGTGTGTTTTATTTGTTTGTTTATTTGATTTTACTTGTTTCCGTATGTATGATATTTCTTGTTATTGATTCATGATTCAAACTAACTTGTGAAAATGCTTTATTTTGTTTTTAACTTCGTCTTAACTACATATAAAGGTATTTTGCAAAAGCTAAGTGTAAAGGGAAATCTAAATCAATTTATAAGAACGAATGAACATGAATCATAACAATGTAAATTGACATACATATTAGTATTTGTTTGAGTCAAATGCTTGTATCGAGTCATAATGAATTTTTGCAGGAATTCCAGGAAGTAAGGTATAGTTTTTCCAGAATTTTTCCGGAAACCTAACATGAGGATTCTGTCAGATCATTTCTAGCGGCGTCAGGTGTTACAACCTAACGGCGTCAGGAAATATTTTTCTGCAATTTTTGAAAGTTTTGTTTTTCTTCCGGAAATAAAAAGTTTTTGTTAATTCTCTAACTTATAATCTCCAGGAATTCTGCAAAAATATTCTTCCACAAGCATTATATCCTATTATAGATTATACCGCCGATTTTATGCGAGGTTGGCCTTTATCTTTTTCGCAGGTTAACAGGTTATTTTGGACAAGAAAATGATTTATATTTCGGAAGGGAAGCTTGGAGCGTTCATCTTTCTTGGAAGAAGATCTAACCATGCTACCTCACTATCCACAACAAACGAATCAGGGGAGTATTTGATTTCATTCTTTCATTTTATTTACTTTTACATCTTCTATTTGAACATTGGGGACAATGTTCGGTTTAAGTGTAAGGGGGGTAAATGAAGGCACCTTAGAGAATACAATTGCGCTTGATTTTTGTTTGTTTGATAGTAAATTTGTAATAAAACCGAGAGAAATATTTGTTAGGGTAATTTTAGCGCCAATTTAAAATTTTTTACAACATTTAGAAGTGAGACTTTGGTCTTAATAAGCGTCTCATGGATAGGAAATTATATGACTAGCACAAAACCGTACCACTAAAAAATTTTCCACCCCAAATATGTGAGGTTCACCCCTAGAATTGGTAGGAAAAGCATCCATCTTTGATGCTATGATGTGTGTACCTAGGGGTGGCAATCGAGTCGTGTTCGTTTTGACCTATTCGGGTTGGCGGGTTGGCGGGTTGAAATAACGTCAACCCAAACACGACCCATTTATTAATCGTGTCAAGAAGCACAACCTTAACCCAAACCTTCATAACACGTGTAACCCGTTTTGTGACCCGTTTAACCTGTTTAAGCAAATATGTCAAGCAGTGAATAAGATTGGTGGTTTGTTGATTTAACTAGCTTAAATGCAAAAATGATATAAGGATCTAATATATGATAAAAATAACATATAAATAACTATACGACAATTTCAATGATATCTGAGTTATAAGTTATAAGTGTCAATGTCAATAAAATCTTAGTTTTAATCATAATTCACTCATATTAAGAACATAACAAAATACATTTAATCCATATCCAACGTTAAAACCAAGTTATATATTTTATTTTTAGAGCCTTATATACTTAAACGGGTTCACGTGTTGACCTGTTTAACACTTGCTCAACCCAAACATGACCCGTTTATTAAACGGGTTAGACGGGTTGACCTGTTTTTGACCCAAGCCTTTTTATCCTCAACCCAAACCTGTTTAACTTCGTGTCGGGTTCGTGTCGTTTATCATGTCGTGTCGAGAATTGCCACCCCTATGTGTACCGGTAGCGCTTAGATTCTAGAACTTGTGTTAGGACCATCTCAAATCCACAAGTGAGACTACATTCGTGTAGTTAGATCTACTACATGATAAGAGGCATTAGGATTAACCCTTTGTTTTTACACCCGTTTTTTTGTTATAATTACATTGGCTACATTGGTCAAGTAATTCTCCCACACCCTTTGCGTTGTACCCATTTTTGGTACACGATACCCCTAGTACACCCCTCCGAGCCTATCTTTTCGTTTCGACCTTTGAGCATCTTACTCAAAGTGAGAATTTGTTACACCCCACTTAAATGTACACCCAAATCGCCTTAGCCTACCTTGTATGCACTCACCTTTAGTGCATTATTGTGACAACATTTGTTAAACCCTTTGTTAATTATCTAATCGATTACATGGTTGCTAAGTCGAGTCATATCCTTGTACATATTGTTTTGGGACGATTGGGACTCATGGGTAAAGTACTAGTGTAATGGAGTAATGGGGAAGAACAACATTATTACCCCCATATGTGCTAAATATTTTAAAAGTACTCCAAGTTTTTCAATTATCTTAATTCGAGTCATTAGAATAGTAATTGTAAAGTTATGTAAAAGTTCAAGTGTAAGGGGAGAACCGAGGCCCCTATGATGTATTATTTTGGATGGTAGGGTAAGAATGTATGCAAAAAAAAAAAAAAAAAAAAATAAATAAAAATTCATACGGACTATCATCCCGTTTCTTTTATGTTTGTTTATGTTTTTGTTATTTTGTTTTTAGCTTAAGATTGAGTCGAGTCTTGGCTTAGCAACATTGTATAGTGCATGTATTTGATCATGATAATTAACTCGCCACCATTAAAATACCCTTTATTCCAACCAAACCGTGTTTATCATATCCCTACACCTTACGTTACAACCCTTTGGAAAGCCCTCTTTGATAGTTTATCTTAGGTGCTTACGCCTAGTGGAGGAGTAATTGATCCTCTCCCAAGCCTATGGTAATCTATTTGCTATGACAGGTAGTGAGAGATATTTTCCGTTTTCATTTATGAGATATAATTCTATGACACTTGAGAGATGAGAGTATCCAAACACTATTTGTGAGGTGCTAGTGTATGATTTCCGTGCTTATTATGATTAGGGTCGAATGACTATTTGTTGTAATTACTTTTATATTTGTGTTAAATGACCCCTAACTCATATTTTGATTGGAATAAAAGCTTATTTGCTTGAGGACAAGCAAATCTCAAGTGTAAGGGTATTTGATGAGACGAAAAGTGTACCCGTTTTAAGGGGTCATTTAAGCCCTAATTCGAGTAAATGTGATCAAATATTGCCCTAAATCGTTCCTTTTGTCATTTTAGGTACTTTTGAGAAGAATTCTGGAAAACATGCATATTTGGACGTTTTTGGAGCATAAAAGTGAAGAAAACGACAAAGTCTCAAAAGAAGCTGGATTTCCTACCTGACGGCGTCAGAGTCACAAGGTGACGCCGTCAGCCAACGTTGACAAAGGAGTGAAATCAGATTACACTAGACGCCCTATGAAGAAAACAAGATGTTTACACCTGACGGCGTCAGGTGTTAGAGAAAGTAGGCCGTCAGGTGTTAACTTAAAGAGTGACGGCCCAGAGCAAAATAAAGAGTGACGGCGTCAGAAGTAAATCTAGGCCATCCGAGAACCCTAATGACGGCGAGCTGACGGCGTCAGAACCCATAACCTGACGCCGTCAGAATGTAAAATCTATATATATTTTTCTATTTTTCATTCATTAGTGTGGAACTTTTGGTACAAGTTTGGGAAAAACCCTAAAGACGAATTTGGCTGTATTTTCAAGGGTTTTTCACCCTTGAATCCTTCATGTTCAATTAAAGATAAGTCCTCACTTAAATTAATCAATATGTCTATGTGTTGGTTAATTATATCTTATGCTTGTCTTTCAATTAACATGCTAGGCTAGATTTTTCTTGTGTTTGCTTAGATCTAATGAAACCTAACTATTAATTATTGGTTGATTGGTGTGTTATTACTTTGTTGGGATGAATGTTTCATCAATGTTAGGCTTAAGAAAACTGGCAATACTCCTATATGGTAACATGCTTGAACGTCTTAAGAAACATGTAACTAAGGCATACTAGGTTATTAAGGTAGTATTTAACGCATGAGCCACTGTTTACAATCCCTATGATTATGTGTACGCATAGTTGTAGGAGGAGATAAGAGCTCATAGAATTGGGGAGATATGTATGCCACCCCATGAATTGTTAAGGAATACACCCGTCATCCACACAAGTAATACATACACCAATTAACCGGTAAAAGATAGTTAGGGAGTAAGGAAGTCTAAGTAAACACATTTGTCTCTATATAAGTTTTCACAACCTTTTAATTTCTTGTTATTTTATTTTATTGCAATTGTAGCTTTTGGGTTAGTTGACTAGCAACTAATTCCGCCCATTCCTCCAAAACCCGAGATTTTACTTGCTTTCAAAAAATATAAAAATACGAAAATAATCTTCCTTCACCTTTAGACCTATTAGAGTAGTTTTTCTATCCTAACGAACACTATTACCAGTGAGAGAATGATCAATCCCCCGTACTTACCACTATGCTATACTACACTGACCAGGTATACTGCTTGGTGGGATTGCAAGCTTCTCAAGATCCCTTGAGAGGTAAAACCTGTTACGTGGTCGCAATCCTACGCACATCAGACTACGAGAACAAGGTAGTAATGGAACATTGGTGCGAAAGGATCAGAATCAGTAACAACGATGGGAGTCTTTTTGGGCATCATGTGACCCCTATGGAGATGAGTGTGATGGTGGAAGAAGTAGAAAGCGGATTGGTGATATGTCCCGCTATTGGACATCCACTAATGATGAGCAAAGATGTGAGTTACCATGGGTCGATAGGCTGAGTTTTAACGACTGGGTAAAAATCAAGTATGGTAAGGTCGACTACTTGACTAAAGAAAAAATCTGGCAAGAACATACAAGAAGTATGGAGGAAGAGGAACAAGAAAAATCTGATGAAGGTCTTGATAAGGCCTACAAGGCAAGTACAGGTGAAGAAAGAAACCAACAAATTTTGAATCTAATTTAAGATAAGCTGGAGAACAGTTGGTACAAAGGGTCGGAATCAGATGATGATGATGATCTTAACGGGATTGTTGAATACCTTGATCTTCAAGGATATGATGAATTCACCAATTCGGACGATGAAGCCTACGAGCAACGCCGGTGTAAGTTACTCGGGATCCCATCCAAGAAACCTCCACCCATTCATGCTGAAACTTTTGAGGTTACTAGATATTCAATCGGACCAGATAAAAAATTAAACAAGATTGTTAGTCAAAAAAGGAAGGAGTTCTCACGCACATCAGCAAATGTAGCATGGATCCGCCAGAACTTAATGAAGGAAATGGATGGGCTTGGACAAGTTCGTCGACCAACCACGTGATCAACCGTGGGAATGAGTCTAACTTACAGACTCGTTAATAAACAAAAGTGCTCTTGTGGGAGACAACCCGTATTACCCTTTTCCTTAATTTCGTTGGTTTGTATGTTTGTCTTATATTTTTGCAGGAATTAGAGCATGGAGGAGCTAGAGAATCTGTTTACTGCAGAAACTGATATCCTCGGATCAGCCATTACGGCGTAACAACAAGTTTCAACTACGCCGTAACCTTCCTACCGTAGCTGATCTCTCCAGGTTTTCTCTGATTATGGCATAACTAGTTTCCTAGGTTACGCCGTAACACTTCTCTGAGGTGTATCCTTCAAAATATTTTCAAACATACTAAACTTGTAATAATAATTAAATGAACTTTGTGGGTATGTTCCCTGTAAGCCCTCACGAGACTTAACTCGTCCACTTGGGACACCAAGTGGTTTAAAAGGCTTGTTGCATACAATAAATGCAACCGTGATTCCTACGAAAGTGAGTTAGGATTTTTCTTTGTTTTTATTTCTATTTTTTAGATTTATTCTTGTGGTAGTGATGTGATTTCAGGGAAAAGGAGTTTGCTCATGAAGGCTGGTTGAAGGCACGAAGACTTCTCGTGATCCTTCCTTCATTTTTGGAGCAAATTTCAGGGAAGTTCTCGCTCTAATTATACCTTCTCTTCACATTTATTTAAATTTTAGTACAAAAGGGACTTTGTACTTTTCAAGTGAGGGGAGGGGAGTAGAATTATCTCGAACTTTATTAGCCCTCATTTTTTCTAGTTTATTTTGAAAAATTTTGCCATTTTTAAAACTTTTGACATGTTTTTCTTAACCGAGCTAGAATAGACCTTAGCCGAGCGCATTTAACCCTTGAATTAATATGGTGAGGTTAGCCTATTCAGTTTCACCCTGTTTACCTAAATCCACCAAAATATTGAGTGTGCTGGTAGTTTTGTAAACTTTAGAACTTGGCTTTTACATCATTTCAAACCCATAGACGAGTAATGTGCTAGACACGTTTGGAAGGGACAATTTTAGAAGGCAATGTTTTAGGATTATCAACCAAATAGCCTTATATGTTGATGAGACGAAAAGTGTACCCGTTTTAAGGGGTCATTTAAGCCCTAATTCGAGTAAATATGCTCAAATATTGCCCTAAATCGTTCCTTTTGTCATTTTAGGTACTTTTGAGAAGAATTCTGGAAAACATGCATATTTGGACGTTTTTGGAGCATAAAAGTGAAGAAAACGACAAAGTCTCAAAAGAAGCTGGATTTCCTACCTGACGGCGTCAGAGTCATAAGGTGACGCCGTCAGCAAACGTTGACAAAGGAGTGAAGTCAGATTACACTAGACGTCCTATGAAGAAAACAATATGTTTTCACCTGACGGCGTCAGGTGTTAAAGAATGTAGGCCGTCAGGTGTTAACTTAAAGAGTGACGGCCCAGAACAAATTAAAGGGTGACGGCATCAGAAGTAAATCTAGGCCATCCGAGAACCCTAATGACGGCGAGCTGACGGCGTCAGAGCCTATAACCTGACGCTGTCAGAATGTAAAATCTATATATATTTTCCTATTTTTCATTCATTAGTGTGGAACTTTTGGTGCCAGTTTGGGATAAACCCTAAAGACGATTTTAGCTGTAATTTCAAGTGGTTTTCACCCTTGAAATCTTCATGTTCAATTAAAGATAAGTCCTCACTTAAATTAATCAATATGTCTATGTGTTGGTTAATTACATCTTATTCTTGTCTTTCAATTAACATGCTAGGCTAGATTTTTCTTGTGTTTGCTTAGATCTAATGAAACCTAACTATTAATTATTGGTTGATTGGTGTGTTATTACTTTGTTGGGATGAATGTTTCATCAATGTTAGGCTTAAGAAAAGTGGCAATACTCCTATATGGTAACATGCTTGAAAGTCTTAAGAAACATGTAACTAAGGCATACTAGGTTATTAAGGTAGTATTTAACGCATGAGCCACTGTTTACAATCCCTATGATTATGTGTACGCATGGTTGTAGGAGGAGATAAGAGCTCATAGAATTGGGGACATATGTATGCCACCCCATGAATTGTTAAGGAATACACCCGTCATCCACACAAGTAATACATACACCAATTAACCGGTAAAAGATAGTTAGGGAGTAAGGAAGTCTAAATAAACACATTTGTCTCCATATAAGTTTTCACAACCACAATAGTTTAGTTATTTTATTTTTCTTGCAATAGTAGTTTTTGGGTTAGTTGACTAGCAACTAATTCCGCCCACTCCTCCAATACCCGAGATTTTACTTGCTTTCCATAAAATATAAAAATACAAAAATAATCTTCCTTCATCTTTCGACCTATTAGAGTAGTTTTTCTATCCTAACGAACACTATTTCCTGTGAGAGAACGATCAATCCCCCGTACTTACCACTACACTATACTACACTGACCAGGTACACTGCCTGGTGGGATTGCAAGCTTCTCAAGATCCCTTGAGAGGTAAAACATGTTGCGTGGTCGCAATCCCACGCACATCATATGTGTGTGTTTATCGATTAGTCACCTCGACTTCTCGACCCCCGTGTAAACCCTTTTGTTGCACTCATCATTAGTGCAAGATACTCCTAGTTACACCCTTTTGAGCCATTCATTTCGTTTCTTACCCAAAATATATTGTTTCGATACACCATTACACCTTAGCCTACCGTGTAGTCTAGTCTATGATTGGGAAGTTGTTTTTTGCCCTAGTTCGAGGTCTAAATGAATGAGTTCAGGAATCACGCCTACAAAGACATATTTTTTAAGATCATTTGAAGACCCCCCAATTTCTCATGAATTGTTCATCTCAGGTGGGGGGATGTATATTGATGAAAAAAAATAAAAAAAATAAATAAAAAAAAATAAAAAAAAGGAAATTTCCGTATGTCGATATTTGAAATAAACAGGTGCACCAATGTATAGCACGTTGATGAAGAGCTTATAAAGAATTAGTATCGAAGAGGCCACTTCGGTCACAATTGAAGAGAAGAGTTGGTGAATGATTCTACACCAACATGAAGATCAAGTTTTGTGCCCATAATGACGTCCTCTAAGGACACATTTACTTGTTATGATCCAATTTCTGCGTTTCAAAGTTTAGACCTTGGGCGAACGGTGAATGGTGATGACTTAGTTGTAGCCTTAAACTATTTGCTTAGGTGAAGGATTCGAGCAGGTCTTGGTGTCTTGCCCGGCGTTCCGGTCATGTATCATTTCCTTTGTCGCTTTCGCCATAGCATGTTAGTAATGACACCACACCCTTAACCTTATATATGTTCACCCAATGTTGCCTTCGAGGGTTAGTCCGACCTCAGCTCTAGTGGGGGAGTTTTGTGTAACTGCCAAGCCTATGATAGAATACATACTATGACTGTGCAACGAGTGATCACCCCGAAAATTGACACTTACAATATAGAGAGAGTAAGCGTTTGTTTCCCTTTTCGTGAGGTGTTCAGCTTTGAAAAAATTCTAGCATAGGATATTTTTAAATTCATATTTCCCGAGTAATGTTGGGGGATACCTTTTTAAGAGTACTTCTAATAAGGTCTACTTGAGGGCAAGTAGAGTTCAAGTGGGGGGATATTTGATAACATCAAATAACCCTGATATTTAAGTGTCAATTTCCCCCTATTATGCTCATTTATATTGATAATTATGTGAATATATGCTATTATCTATTCCTATTTTGTATTCAGGTTACAAGTGAGCATAGGAGCTAAGGAGACGAGGAAATTGGAAAGCACATGCAAAAGATAGACAAATTCAAGTATGCTGGAATAAGCTACGGCGTAACTCAATCTCTCAACTACGCCGTAGCTAGGATTTTTACTAAGAAGACCAAAGTCAACACGAATCAACAGTTACGGCGTAACACATTTCATAGTTTATGCCGTAACCAACTCAAGTCTTGAACAATCCTCATATGTAAAGACTACGGCGTAACAACAATTACGGAATACGGCATAGCAACAAGTACGAGAGTAGTCCAAGATCAAGAATTAACATACGACGTAACACACCTTTTGGAATACGGCATAATGAAGACTACAAGAGTTATCTCAGATCCGATAAATACTCTACGGCGTAACCATTTGACGATTACGATGGAGAAGATACCCTAAATGTCAGATACGGCGTAGCAACTCATCAACTACGCCGTAAACTAATGGATCTGGATACGATTTGCCAGTTACGGCGTAACACATTTTGTGATTACGCCGTAACTACCGACGGGCCTATAGATACATCCCTAATTTCTGCATTTCAACATCAACTTTCTCACACACAAAGTCAGAGATCGTTAGGAGCTTTTAGGAGGCCCTTCTACAACAGCATATGAAAGCTTTCCAAGGGAGAAATCACACTTCAATCACCATAAGTTTTAGCATTTCATTGTTTCAATTACATTTCGAATATATGGATCTTGTACACATTATTTCGAGTGTTAATTCTAATATGATTGGCTAAGCACCTTTGGTGCTATCCTAGTTATGATGCCTATATTGTTTTAATCATGTTACCATGCTTTTCTTATATTCTTTTACGTGTGTGCATGCATAGTTTATCTTGAGAACCTTTTATTTCTGTAGTTTTGATATGCGGTTGTATCCATTACACTAGCTTTAATTGAATTAAGACCCCAATTGAGTTAGTAAGCTAGAAGAATTGACCATAGGACACTGGCCTGATGGATAGCAAGGAAATGGGAGGGATGACAACTGACCATATTGCCTCGCGTGCGAATTGACCATAGGATCACCTTCCGTACTTGATAAACTTAAGAAGTTAGAGAAATGGCCTATGATCGTGACAACGGGCCATTTAGAGATAAGTCTAGCATGTAGTGGCACTTAATGACTCAAACCCGTATACTAGACGTCGGCTTACCACATGGGAAATGCCATGGTTCCTGACAGGATTCGGGGGAGATAGGCTAGGGAACTTGACCATATGCACCTAGTGATACATGTCCGCCTCACCTAAAGCATAAGATTAGTTTAATAGAAAATGTGGTATAAAATGATATAGGAGTAGTAACTAGGCTAGTACACTTTTCTCCCACTGCTCACAACTTTACTTTTATTTGCTATTTGTTTTATTTTTTTATTTTCATCAATCAATCAATCGTTTCTTTTAATTAGTGACATTAGACTTAGACATAGTCCGCACCACATAGCTCTTGGGACGATCTTGGAGTTACCATTACTATTCTATACACGACCGGATTCTCTGTCCGTTAGTGCAAATAGGTAGATCTTAGGTAAAACGAGTAATCATAAATATTAAAACCTGGTTGGTAAAACCTGCATCAAACTTGTTTTACTTAATTGATGAAAATCATTTTAAGTTATTAGAAGTTTTAGATATATTTTCTCCCCCTTTTTGTCAAAACAAAAAGAAGAGTTGCGAAGCAGAATGATGCAAACGCTCCCCCTTGGACAATACTCCCCCTAAAAGGAGTGTCAAGTTAGGAAACATGGATTTTGAACCTACAACAAACGAGTTAGTTGACGATAATGGCACATGAGAAATCGTGTTATTACAACATAATATGAGAATATAAGTAATCACTACTCATATATGGTCAACCAACAATGCAAACAAGATAGTAGAAAAGATGTCATTTCTAGTAAATTGGACTTTTCAAAAGTCAAAGACAAGAAATGAAAAATTCCATCCTACTTCTAGAAAAAAAATAAAAATAAAAAAAATAATAAACAAAGAAAAGAAAATCCTACATCTATAAATAGAAGTCTCCCAACATTTTCCTTAATGGGGCAAAGGCCTCCAAACATGCTCTAGGATTAGTTTGGGTGAGAAAGAGCATCCAAACGCTCAAGAATGTATTTTAGAGCAAAGCGGGTTTCATCATGGACTTGGTGAAACAACATTTTGATGCTTTCACTTATTTTGACCATATGCTCACATTGTGAGCAACCATGGCGAGGATTGGGTGGTAATGGGTCATTTGATGATGGTGGTGATGCTGGGATGTTGTTGGTTTCTCGAGTGGAGGATGGGTTTGGAATGGAGTCAAGCAAGGTGGTTTTAATTTCCATTGCTTGATGGAGGTGATTTTCTACCATGCTTTGAATTTCCTCATAAGAGGGAAAGAAGGACTCAAAGGATTGGGATTGGGAATTTGGTTGAGTTGGGTGATCATGGTGTCCAAAGTTTGGTTCTCCATAGAGAGTACCATGAATGTCTTTGAAGAGTGGGTGAAACAACAATGGTTTGGGTTGGTTGAAGGTTTGTTGTTGTGGTTGATTTTGATCAAAAGGCTCATTGCGTTCAAACAATGGCCTTGGTTTTTCATTTGTCATCTGTTCAATTGAATCAAACGAGTGCAAAGGAGGTGGATTGGTTGATCTTGGTGGAAGATCATCAAGATCTTCTATAAAAGGATGTGGTGATGTTGGTGGAAACCCAAATAGCTCCATTTGTTTAAGTTTAGGTAATTTTGGTGGTGATGGAGACTTGGATGGTTGGGTTGGCGCGGGTGGTGGACTTGGATCAATGGGTGTCTTGGTTGGTGGTGGAGTGGTGAGCTCGTTGGTTTGTTTAGGTGATGGAGTGGGAGTAGCAAGGTTTAGAAAGTATTCATTTTTTATGGGTGAGGAGAATTCTTCCGAAGAGGAGGAGCTTAGGTTGATTGTGTTGTGGAAACAAAATGGTTTTACACTTATGCGTGCGGTTCTCCTAATGGGTCGAGATGGTTGAGAGGTGGTTGTTGACTTTGTCATTGTCAAATTTGTGGTTTAGAATCTTAATATCATAGATTGTGATGGTGATGGTGTGATTTGAAGTGTTATAAGGTGGTCAAATTTATAGAGTGAAAGAGATGTTGGAAGGGGTGTTTGGATTGGATGTTCTACCATACAAATTTTGAGGTTTCTAATGATTTGGGTGAGTTATGAATGTTGTCAAATCAATGGAAGTCAATCCAATGAAAAGGGTAGAGTAGGAAGATCAAGATTTGCACTAAATGCTTAGTGGTCATGTAAAATTGTTTGGAAGTATATGTTCCACGGATTGCAAGGAACCTTTGGGAGGGTTCCTTCCCTTATGGATGAGGGTTCCTTGAGTTGGTTATGGCCAATTTTGATTTTTGGCGGGAAATGGTTTCCTATGGGTTTTAGAGGCTGAGAGTGACCCTAATATGCTGAACAACTAACGGGAAATGAGTTTCTATCTAAAAAGGATGGTTTGGTGTTGTGTGGAAGTTGAAATTTCGAGAAATGAAAGAAAAATCTGTAGGTGCCTGGCGGAACCCTGCGACTTCAAGGGCGGAACCCTTTCAAGGGTTCCGTCTGTTCCGTTAGGCCAAAATTGGTTACCCAGAAATTTGCACTGGCGGAACCCTGTTTAAGGTTCCGCCTGATCTGCCAGACACCAAAAATGAGACAATCCACTATTTTGAGCCCTGAGACGAATTTCAAATTTTTCGAAAACTCCTAAAAACAAAAATATATCCCATATCTTATTAGAAAATGCAAAAAATTGGACATGGAAACACTCTTACCAATTGACTTTGACCGGGGGCTAGCGAATTTCACTATACTTAGTGAAATTTTCATAAACATGAAAATTTGACAACATGCCATATGTTGTCATCCTGCATAATCGTTAGTACAAACAAGTTCTAAACAGAGTTAAACATCAAAATTGTTCAAATGACACATAATGCCAAACACTCTTTCACATACGCTCTCATTGATGATCGACCTTCTTCTTGAGCTTGCCAAGGAACCTCCCGAGACATTTGAACATCCCCTTAGTTTGCTTGAACTCCGCCGACTCATTTGGAATATCCGGAAGTTGGGAAAGGTATTCTATAGGAGGGAGCCTAGAGTTAGGTAAACTCTCATCTTCACTCATTGAAGATGATGATGAGGAAGTAGGAGGATGAGGGGGTTTCCCTTGGGTTTTGTAGACTCTCTTATCACTAAGTGGGACAAATGTGTGTGGGATGAGAGAGTAGTCTAGGCGAAGACCTCTAGGGGTTGGAGGAATAGGAGCAATGTGCCTAAAGAGATGGGTTAAGAGCATTCTATATGGAATAGCCGTTGTGCCTTGATTGGTTCCAAACGGTTAACCCAAAGTCAACCACGGATGTGGTCAAGATGGACAAGCAGCTTGTGCCCAATCTCCCTGGAGTACAGTGTTTCCCCGGGTCGTTAAGTCCCAGCGAGGCGTGCAATTGTACTTTAACGAATTTTTGATAGGGTGAAATTGAATGGAAAAGGTTCTGAGTGATTAAACTAGGGAAATATAAAAGGAAATAACTTAAAAACGTTCAAAAACTAAAAACGTGTAAGTTTAATTTAGAACTACGTAACTGAATGAAATAAAAAGTGAATTCTGTCCAATATAAATCCCACGGATGTGAAAATTATATTTTTGGAATCCAAATGATAAAAGAAAATTATTGGAAAAAGAAAATTAGTTTTTAGACTATTATATTATTTATTATTAATTAAAAACTTTTTAAAATACTAATTAAACTACTTTAAATTATAATAAATACTTTATGAACAGTAAAAAAAATCTAAGACTTTTTATAAAAATACTTATTAGTATAATTAAGCTAGGAAAAATATAATAAAGGTGGAAAGCTTATTAATAAGCTGGAAAATTAAGCTATAAGCTTATATAAGCAAAATGGATTAAACACTACTATAAAAATGAAAATGGAAACTTAAAACACTAACAAATGCATAGGGCAGATGGTGCATGGCCCCGTTTTGGTTTTTACCCAAATAACCACAAGGTCACAGGTTCGAACCTTGCAACTGTCATTTTTCTTTTTTTATTTTTCTTTTTAATTGTAACTTTACAAAAACCTTTTAACACTAAAAATAAACAACTTTAATAAAAGAAAACTTTTAAAACTAAATATTAAGCATTGTGTGAGCTTATTGTGCCCATAGTTCACAAAATAGGCTAAAAGTGATTTTTTTTAAACTTAAAAAGCTGAAAATAAGCTACAAACTGAACACTAAAGAGAGAAAAAGATAAAATGAACTGAGAGTGACCAAGATAAGTTGAAACAAGTGAATAAGCTAACTGGAATAAGCAAAAAGGCCTAAAAGAAGCGAATCCAACACACTGAGAAACACACAAGCCACAAGGCAAACTGCAGGCCTTATTTTGGCTTATCAAATAAGCCAATAAGGCCAATATAAGCCTGGATTCAACAACCTTGTTCACTTGGCTATCCAAAAAGCCAAAATGCTCTGAGTGGGACCCACTGAGAAGCTTAAAAAGGGGCTTGTGAACTTGCTCACTTACACTGACTTATCAGTGTAAGTTGTTCAATGGTTGGATTTTGAGAAGCAATAATAAGCACTTAAATAAGCATACAAAAGGAAATTAAGCACATGAACAGAAAGTTAGGATAGTGGGGTTTCCAAAACACCCAAAATCAAAGGCTAAGGTTCTCTATGCAACAAGATACAAGCTTGTAAAATCAGGCTTATGAGATAACCACCCCTGTGCTGGGGAGGTTCTTGGTGAACAGGCCAAAAGAAGCAATCATTAAGTAGTAAAAAAAATCATAAAAATATAACAAAATTAGTCCAAGCAATATTAGCAACAAAAGTTTGATTTCGTAAAAGCTTAGAAGCTGAAAGTGAAACATGAGTTCATGAAAATTCTCCCCATTTTTGTAAAAACTGAGAACCATGCAATATTGACTTTTTACTATGAACTCAAAGTTTGACTTTAATGGACTTCTAATGAAACTAATTGACTGAAATGGAGGTAATAAGCTATATTAAGACTAATTTAAGCTAATTTACCTACTTATAAAGAGATCTGAGTGATCATGAATTCTGAAAATCCAACAGTGACTAACATATGAGACTAAAACAATGATTTTGACTTTTTTATAAAAGACCAATGGATTTTATGCTATTGTTAACCTAAAAATATCTAATGCACCCTATCTCACCCAAAAGAAAAGCAAAACAACAACAAGATCACTGTGTTACACCCAAATCCAAACACCCCTTTAAGTATTTGCTGAAATTTAAGATTTGCAGCCCTAAAAAGTGTGATTCAGCCCCTTAAAAAAATCTAAAAATTAAAATAAAAATACCACTAAGTAAAAAATTTATAAGGGTACATTATCCCAGAATATTATCAGATTTGGTTCAAATTTGAAGAAATGAAAATTCAAAAACTTTTTCTGATGTATGAAACTTTTTGACTTTTTAAGAAACATAAAGAGTTTGACTTTGGTGAGCTTTGATCTGATCCTAATGACTTAATAGGATGTAATAAGTTAATGTAAGACTAAATTAAACTACCTTAACCACTTTAACACCTAGAATCAAGATTAAGCAGTCCTAATTTCTAACAGATAAGAACTAGTGAGGATTTTAGGCCAATTTTGACTTTATAACTGTACCTACTGCATTTTATGCTATAATTGACTCTAATAGACCTAGTGTGATATGTTTGAACAAAGAAAAACAACAAAAACACCCTGGTGCTCAGTGAAACACACTGAGCCAAACACCCCTTTAAGAAGGTGATTTTGAGATTTTTAAAGGATGGTACTGATTTTCTCCTTAAAACTGATGCATAAGATCTTGATATGATGTAATTAACTCTTTTAAACACAAAAATCTCAATAATAACAACAAGGACTAATGGATCATGATTATGCTATTTGACAGTGGAAAATGGAAAACTAGGCAACTATGAATAATGATGAACAAGCATAAATTTTAAGCAATATTATGACTGAGAAATATCAAATAAACATAAAACAGGACAAACAAACATTCATAAGCTAATCCACTGTACAAATGCCAAAAAGTGAGAATTTGGCTTACAAAGGGTCCTGAGCAATTCCAAGGTATCCAAAGCCAATTATACTATCCTATTAGCTTCCCAATAAGCTACTAACCCAAGGGCAATCCAATATAAACCCTGCTCCAGCTTTCTTCCTTCATTCTTCTGATTTTTTTATTTTTCAACTAATTTTCTTGATTTTTTTTTTTTTTTTTTTTTTTTTTTTTTTTATTTTTGAGTTTTTGAGTAAAAACAAGTTTAAGTGCTCACTGAGCTTGTAGAAGCTTATGAATAACTTGAAATGGCTTAACGGAACAGGAAACAACAAACTTTAACAACTATAACGCTAAAATGGAAATTTCAAGGAAATTGGACAATATTTGGATTTGAACAATAAAATGTGAGATTATGATTAAACAACCTTGAGATTACACTACTAATACTGAGATTAAAATATGAAAGCTAAAGTTACACTAAAAAAAACACTGATTTAAATTAATTCGACATTGAAAATTTTAGCTAAAAACCACTACTAACTACTACTCTTCATCTCTGCTTCTCTCTTCTCTTTTATAGACTGAGTTAGGTCCCCTGGAGTCCACTTGGCATTTCCCAGCAACTTCTAGCCGTTGGATTGGTTAAATTGATCCTGGCCATCAACTTGGATTTTGGCGGGAAAATTGGCTAACTGCCAATTGGGTCTGTTAGTGTGGGATAGGCGAGAAAGCATTTAATGCTTTTTGTTTGGGAGTGTTTGGAGTGTTGAATAAGTGAGAGTTGGTGGCAGAGTTGGTGGTAGAGGGGGTGGTGTTTTAAGGCTCAAGTGGGAGGGAAGGGATAAGGAGGGTGGAAGGTTTGACTAAAGTTTGACCGGGGGTGGGAGTATATACGGGGTATTGGGTTTATGTAAATTACTTAAAGGTCCATTTGGTTTTAGTAGCTAAAAGAACAAGGACCAAAAATGTAATAATCTAAAAGTTTAATGGTGAGTTTTGCCAAGTTACCAAAGTTATCACAAGGGCCTTTCTTGCCAAGTATTAACAATCCAAGGACCTTTGTTGAATTTTCCACAAATAAAGTTCCAAGGGTCTAGTTTTGCCAATTTTCAAAGTTGAGGGATTAAAACTGCCAATTCTTCAAAATTATCATCCAAGGGTCAGAAATGTCATTCCTTGATTCCTGGGGGACTGTTGTTTACTTTTCTTCAAAATAAATCTTCCAGGGACCAATTTTGACAATTTCTGAAAGTTGAGGGACTGATTCTGCCAATTATGCAAACTTTGCTCGTTTTTCGTCTTTTTTCAATCCTTTTGTACCTAATACACATAAAAACACAATCCAAGGATATTTGCAGTATTATAGGGCATATATGTGTGTTTTCAGTCGTTTTGGTCCGTTAAATGAGGTAAAAGATATGTGTAATTAGACACATATCAAATCCCCCACACTAAGCAATTGCTAGTCCCTAGCAATTCGATCATATGGAGCAATCAAAGAATGCCAAAATATCCCATTTTGACTTTATCATCTACACTACTGTTTTTGTATTTTCCACTTTTTACTTGCGACAGTATGTTGACTTTCATCATTTTGAAATAACGTTTAGGGTCATAGAGTAGGAAACACAACTCATAGAAAAGTGTCCATACGGATAGAATTCATCGTTCCTGACTTTTCACGAGTTCCCAAGCTAAGCATAAAAACGAGATCACAGCTTAAATACAAGTTAGATGCCAACACTACTCATGGAAGTTACTTGTGTAAATTAACCTCTTGCTCCCATTTTCCTATTTTCCTCTATTTATTTTATTTTTGGTGAGAGATGAATTTCTTCATATTTTCTCGTTTCGTTAATAATAATTTTTATTCCGATAAAGATACCAAATTAAGACGCTAAGTTGTTTTCTATCTTTTCTCGAGAATCCCTGTTTTGAAAATAAGGTCCACATCAAGGAGTCGGGATACATACACACTCATAGACATTAGTTGTGGAGAAATACACGTGCACCTCTCGTGTCTGGTCCAGGACCATGCACAAGCACCTCACGCGCCATCAACTTGTCTAACAACTGAGAACTAATAAACATAACTTTTTTTTGGTGATGATGGTACATAACACGTACTACGGAGCTTTCTGTACGTTCCTGAAATGAGAATCCAAGGGGTTTAGACCAAGACCTCACACATTCCCGCAAAGAGGTTCAAAGCTCTGATCTAGAACTACAACTCAACATGATTCAACTTTATTACGCGACCTTGATGTGTACCCGATTTTTAAAACAAGGATTCTCTTGAGAAGATAAAGAACTAAGTTTAGTCAAAACATAATGTCTTTAATTATTCTTTACATATATGGGGTGAGACAATTTTGTGGGAGCAAAAAGCCACAAGTACCTTCGATGAGCTCTAAAGAGAACCAACTACTCCACGTTTAGCATCTAACTTCTAAATGAACTCTATCTCAGCGGATCGTTGGCGCGAGTCTTCGATGCTTTAACTACCTGATGGTCACTAGTGCATTTCTTGGATCGCTGGTGCGTTTAGAACGGATGGTCATTTCCAAGTCATACACTAGATCGCTGATGTGATAGTTAACTAATCTAATACTCGGATGGTTATTTCCTTTTTGACGCTTAGTTAAGGGAATAAGCTAGGGCTCAATACGCTCGGTCAAGTCAAAATTTCTATTCCTACTCTACCCAGCGAAAAGTCAAAAACAAGGTGTCAAAACTTATTATATTTTTGCAAAAATTTTCAAATTTTTCTCATTTTCTTTTTTTTTTTTTTTTTCTTTGCAAAGCACTTCTTTTTATCAAAAAATTTTAAAATTTAGCCAAAAACGGGGGTACTAGGGCACTTAATAGGTACAATGTGATCAAATTCGCCAAAATTCCCCCCACACTTAGAATTAAATATTGTCCTCAATATTCAAAGTCCCGGCTATTATGCCGACTCTTTGAACGTAAAAAGGCAACATTACTAGCTAAGTGTACGAAGGAAATCTTTTTTCACAAAAAGGATTTTATAAGTTATCCCTGGATAAACGTTAGCAAAAGGATCGGATATTGGGCGGCTGGATTGAAAACAGGCGCGTCAATCATCACGATCCAATGGAAACCTGAAAACATGAGCAAACAGACAAAGGCAAAAAATAGTAGAGGAAACTCCCCCACACTTAGTGTTAAAAAATAGAAAGAAGACAGAGACATGGGTGAAAACCCATTTTGTGCTAATGTTTTTGTTTACCGAGTCACTAGCTTGACTCGACCCTGAATTCATTGGTGCTTGGGGAAGTAAGTCGAAGAGACAATCTCCATCGAACTTTCATTCAAGATGTTTGGACAAACATTGAAGTACGTGAAAGTTCCACACCGATGAGATATACCCGGCTCAAAAGATTGATAAATTGAGATGTCGGGGTCAAAGATGGTATCCTCACTCCTGAAAGAGTAGCGGAGAAGAGAAGTCACATCAATTGTGAGGAACGGAAAGAAGGTCATGATAACAATCATGACAAGATCATCATCTTCAAAAGGAGACTTCATAATTTCCATATGATGAGTCTCATCTTTTAAGCTCATTTGATCCAGAAATGTCCCGGGTGGGAGGGTTGGGATTTTGACATCAGACAAATTCTCATGATTGAGAACATCTCCTCCCGGGTCACAAAGATCATCTTTGTCTAGATCAAAGTAGAAATGATCATACTCCGGAGGAGATATGATATGAGTGAGTTCACAGGAGAACTCCTCGTGATCAAGATCAAAGGTAATCGAATCATATTCCCTAAGAGAAAGATAAGCATGAGTAGTGGTACTGCCACTACTCGTCTATTCCGTGAAATCAAAACTGAATGATTCGTAAGTCNATCTCCTCCCGGGTCACAAAGATCATCTTTGTCTAGATCAAAGTAGAAATGATCATACTCCGGAGGAGATATGATATGAGTGAGTTCACAGGAGAACTCCTCGTGATCAAGATCAAAGGTAATCGAATCATATTCCCTAAGAGAAAGATAAGCATGAGTAGTGGTACTGCCACTACTCGTCTATTCCGTGAAATCAAAACTGAATGATTCGTAAGTCGGGAGAGAATTCTTGGAATGAGAAGTGGGATTGCCACTTAATGATTCGATCTTAGAAATGAGAAGATAGATATTCAATAATTTTTCACGAAGAGCTTCATCTTGGATTTTCGTATCAATATCTTCATCATTCTCTTCTTCTAAGCTGACGAGCTCAGAAGGTAACTCCTCCACGTAATCGATGTCTCCACAAGATAAAGAATAATCATTGTCGTTAGAATCAGAGAACATCTCATCATGATCGTTTGAATTGTCAATAGAAGGTAAACCACACTCCTCTGCCGTATCAAAAGTATATTTTGCAAAATCGGGTAAAGAATCCTTGAGCTCGGGCTTCGAATGATCTAACGGCTTATCATAAACATCCATTGGGGGAAGAGAAAGAGATGGTTCATCGGATATCATCTTTTCAAGTAAAGGGATGTCTCCCGCCACACTACATTCTTCATTCTTTGATGAGATCGGATCATCCTTGAAGAAAACCTCGAGCTCTTCCATGGTGATATTACTTCCCTCAATCGGTTTGAGAGAAGGGGAAGAGTTGGAAATGATTGGTTCAGAAGATGGAGTGGGATTTACGATGACCTAGTCCTTGTTGGCAATATTGATTTGTATGACTTTCTTGCTTGCCAAGGACCTCAATTTGTGCAATCTTTGCGGAAATGTAATCAGAAAGATGAGCACTGAAATCAGTGGTAGAGTGATAATGAACTTCAGTATCCCACTGATAGTGATGATGTGTCATATTCTCGATTAAATCATAAGCTTCTTGTGGAGTTTTCCGCATGAGATTGCCACCGGAAGCCAACATGATTTTGTCTCGATCAATCGACGTTATACCATGATAAAAGGTTAGGATTTGATCAAGAAGCAAAATTTTGTGATCAGGACATTTCCGTAACAATGATTTGAATCTTTCCCAAGCTTCAAATACGGATTCCATGGGCAATTGTCGGAAATTCAAAATGTCTTTCCTAAGCTGCACCGTTTTAGAACGTGGAAAGTATTTTGATAGAAACTTGAGGAACATCTCTTCCCATGTATGAATTGAGTGGGTTTTAAGAGCATAAAACCAAGATTCAGCGTGGTGGGATAAAGAGAATGAAAATAGATTTAAACGAATGCTATCTTGAGAAACTCCTTTTTGTTTCATGGATTGAGAGATAGATATGAACTTGTTTAGGTGCTCGTTTGGATCCTCATCTCGAAATCCGTGAAATTGGCAATGTTGCCAGATCAGTCAAACCATATGACTTTTCAATTTGAGATTGGTTCCTGGAACTGATGTTGGAGTGATCGATCCTCCTCTACCGTCAAGTGTTGGACGATAGAAATCCTCCATGGTCCGAGGATCATGGGGATCATATGGTGAGGAATCGATCATTGTAGAGAATTAAACAATGAGAGGGCGGAAAGATAAGAATTAAACATTTTAGAGGATAACGAAGATTCTTTTTGGATTTTTATGACAGGAAAACAATTTAAGATAAAAGGAAAACAAATTTTGAAAAAGAAAATCTTTTTGGGTTTTGTTTATGTTTTTTTTAAAAAGTGAATACGATATTTTTGGAAATCGATCCGTCAAACGAATTAACTTCATGATTTGTTTTGGTTTTTTATGAAAATATACAAAGGATGATAAATTTACAAAGACGAATTTCAAAATCACGATTCTTCAATACGTTTAAAATACGCAACACACCTCCCCGGCAGCGGCGCCAAAATTTGGTTGGTTCCAAACGGTCAGCCCAAAGTCAACCACGGATATGGTCAAGATGGACAAACAGTTTGTGCCCTATCTCCCTGGAATACAGTGTTTCCCCGGGTCGTTAAATCCCAGCGAGGCGTGCAATTGTACTTTAACGAATTTGTGATAGGGTGAAATTGAATGGAAAAGGTTCTGAGTGATTAAACTAGGGAAATATAAAAGGAAATAGCTTAAACAAGCTATTAGAACAATTACGTGAAAACAAAATACTTAAAAACGTTAAAAAACTAAAAACGTGTACGTTTAATTTAGAAATACGTAACTGAACGAAGTAAAAAGTGAATTCTGTCCAATATAAATCCCACGGATGTGAAAATTATATTTTTGGAATCCAAATGATAAAAGAAAATTATTGAAAAAAGAAAATTAGTTTTTAGACTATTATATTATTTATTATTAATTAAAAACTTTTTAATTTTCTAATTAAACTACTTTAAATTATAATAAATACTATATGAACAGTAAAAAAAATCTAAAACCTTTTATAAAAATACTTATTAGTATAATTAAGGTAGGAAAAATATAATAAAGGTGGAAAGCTTATTAATAAGCTGGAAAATTAAGCTATAATCTTATATAAGCAAAATGGATTAAGCACTACTATAAAAATGAAAATGGAAACTTAAAACACTAACAAATGCATAGGGCAGATGGCGCATGGCCCCGTTTTGGTTTTTACCCAAATAACCACAAGGTTACAGGTTCGAACCTTGCAACTGTCACTTTTCTTTTTTTATTTTTCTTTTTAATTGTAACTTTACAAAAACCTTTTAACATTAAAAATAAACAACTTTAATAAAAGAAAACTTTTTAAAACTAAATATTAAGCACTGTGTGAGCTTATTGTCCCCACAGTTCACAAAATAGGCTAAAAGTGATTTTTTTTGAAACTTAAAAAGCTGAAAATAAGCTACCAACTGAACACTAAGAGAAAAGGATAAAATGAACTGAGAGTGACCAAGATAAGCTGAAACAAGTGAATAAGTTAACTGGAATAAGCAAAAAGGCCTAAAAGAAGCAAATCCAATACACTGAGAAACACACAAGCCACAAGGCAAACTGCAAGCCTTATTTTGGCTTATCAAATAAGCCAATATAAGCCTGGATTCAACAACCTTGTTCACTTGGTTATCCAAAAAGCCAAAATGCTCTGAGTGGGACCCACTGAGAAGCTTAAAAAGGGGCTTGTGAACTTGCTCACTTACACTGACTTATCAGTGTAAGTTGTTCTATAGTTGGATTTTGAGAAGCAATAATAAGCACTTAAATAAGCATACAAAAGGAAATTAAGCACATGCACAGAAAGTTAGGATAGTGGGGTTTCCAAAACACCCAAAATCAAAGGCTATGGTTCTCTATGCAACAAGCTACAAGCTTGTAAAATCAGGCTTATGAGATAACCACCCCTGTGCAGGGAAGGTTCTTGGTGAATAGGCCAAAAGAAGCAATCATTAAGTAGTAAAAAAATCATAAAAATATAACAAAATTAGTCCAAGCAAGATTAGCAACAAAGGTTTGATTTCCTAAAAGCTTAGAAGCTGAAAGTGAAACATGAGTTCATGAAAATTCTCCCCATTTTTGTAAAAACTGAGAACCATGCAATATTGACTTTTTACTATGAACTCAAAGTTTGACTTTAATGGACTTCTAATGAACCTAATTGACTGAAATGGAGGTAATAAGCTATATTAAGACTAATTTAAGCTAATTTACCTACTTATAAAGAGATTTGAGTGATCATGAATTCTGAAAATCCAACAGTGACTAACATATGAGACTCAAACAATGATTTTGACTTTTTTTTAAAAGACAAACGGATTTTATGCTATTGCTAACCTAAAAAAACCTAATGCACCCTATCTCACCCAAAAGAACAGCAAAACAACAACAAGGTCACAGAGTTACACCCAAATCCAAAGACCCCTTTAAGTATTTGCTGAAATTTAAGATTTGCAGCCCTAAAAAGGGTGATTCAGCCCCTTAAAAAATCTAAAAATTAAAATAAAAATACCACTAAGTAAACAATATATAAGAGTACATTATCCCATCATTTATCAGATTTGGTTAAAAATTGAAGAAATGAAAATTCAAAAACTTTTTCTGCTATATGGAACTTTTTGACTTCTTAAGAAACATGAAGAGTTTGACTTTGGTGAGCTTTGATCTGATCCTAATGACTTAATATGATTTAATAAGTTAATGTAAGACTAATTTAAACCACCTTAAACACTTTAACACCTAGAATCAAGATTAAGCAGTCCTAATTTCTAACAGATAAGAACTAGTGAGGATTTTAGGCTAATTTTGACTTTATAATTGTACCTACTGCATTTTATGCTATAATTGGCTATAATAGACCTAGTGTGATATGTATGAACAAAGAACAACAACAAAAACACCCTGGTGCTCAGTGAAACACACTGAGCCAAACACCCCTTTAAGAAGGTGATTTTGAGATTTTTAAAGGATGGTACTGATTTTCTCCTTAAAACTGATGCATAAGATCTTGATATGATGTAATTAACTCTTTCAAACACAAAAAACTCAATAATAACAACAAGGACTAATGGATCATGATTATGTTATTTGACAGTGGAAAATGGAAAACTACGCAACTATGAATACTGATGAACAAGCATGAATTCTTAAGCAATTTTATGACTGAGAAACATCAAATAAACATGAAACAACACAAATAAACCTTCATAAGCTAATCCACAGTACAAATGCCAAAAAGTGAGACTTTGGCTTACAAAGGGTCCTGAGCAATTCCAAGGTATTCAAGGCAAATTATACTATCCTATTAGCTTCCCAATAAGCTACTAACCCAAGGGAAATCCTATATAAACCCTGCTCCAGCTTTCTTCCTTCATTCTTCTGATTTTTTTATTTTTCAACTAATTTTCTTGAATTTTTTTTTTTGTATTTTTGAGGTTTTGAGTTAAAACAAGTTTAAGTGCTCACTGAGCTTGTAAAAGCTTATGAATAACTTGAAATGGCTTAATGGAACAGGAAACAACAAACTTTAACAACTATAACGCTAAAATGGAAATTTCATGAAAATTGGACAGTATTTGGATTTGAACAATAAAACATGCGATTATGACTAAACAACCTGGAGATTACACTACTAATACTGAGATTACAATATGAAAGCTAAAGTTACACTAAAAAAACACTAATTTAAAGTAATTCGACATTGAAAATTTTAGCTAAAAACCACTACTAACTACTACTCTTCATCTCTGCTTCTCTCTTCTCTTTTATAGACTGAGTTAGGTCCCCTGGAGTCCACTTGGCATTTCCCAACAACTTCTAGCTCTTGGATTGGTTAAATTGATCCTGGCCATCAACTTGGATTTTGGCGGGAAAATTGGCTAACTGCCAATTGGGTCTGTTAGTGTGGGATAAGGGAGAAAGCATTTAATGCTGTTTGTTTGGGAGTGTTTGGAGTGTTGAATAAGTGAGAGTTGGTGGCAGAGTTGGTGGCAGAGGGGGTGGTGTTTGCAGGCTCAAGTGGGAGGGAAGGGATAAGGAGGGTGGAAGGTTTGACTAAAGTTTGACCGGGGGTGGGAGTATATACGGGGTATTGGGTTTATGTAAATTACATAAAGGTCCATTTGGTTTTTAGTAGCTAAAAGAACAAGGACCAAAAATGTAATAATCTGATAGTTGAAGGGTGAGTTTTGCCAAGTTACCAAAGTTATCACAAGGGCATTTCTTGCCAAGTATTAACAATCCAAGGACCTTTGTTAAATTTTCCACAAATAAATTTCCCAGGGACTAGTTTTGACAATTTTCAAAGTTGAGGGACTAAAACTGCCGATTCTTTAAAATTATCATCCAGGTGTCAGAAATGTCATTCCTTGATTCCTGGGGGACTGTTGTTGACTTTTTTTCAAAATAAATCTTCCAGGGACCAATTTTGACAATTTCTAAAAGTTGAGGGACTCATTCTGCCAATTCTGCAAACTTTGCTCGTTTTTCATCTTTTTTCAATCTTTTTGTACCTGAAACACATAAAAACACAATCCAAGGAAATTTGCAGTATTATAGGGCATATTTGTGTGTTTTCAGTCATTTTGGTCCGTTAAATGAGGTAAAAGATATGTGTAATTAGACACATATCATGGCTTGCATGGGAATGTTGGCCATTATTTTGGCCATGTAGTAGGCTAGGTTGAAGGGTTTCCTAACGGACAAAGAGAATGTAGCAAAGGCAAACATTGATATGAACCCGGTTTCCTATGGTGCTAATGACATTGGCTCTAAGGAGTTCTTCCCATTTCTTGAATTGGGGCTTGAGTTCATTGAGTTCCATACCATACGGGTCCTTGTTGACCTCATTTCTGGTACATGTTTTCCTAGTGTTGGAGGTCCTAATAAAAAGGTGGTCACGAACTACATCCTTGGACACAAGAGGGGTATCATAGGGATGAATGCGGTCAATGAGTGTGTCAAGAGTTGAGAGGGTATGTTTGTCGGTGTAGATGCAAGTACCACGGTTTGGAACACCTAGGATTTGAGCAAATTCATTGAGAGTGAAGGAGTATTGATGACTACTAGCCATGAAGTTTATAGACATGAGACCATACTCATTGGTGGAGAGAGTGACGGATGCATAGAATTCTAAAATGAACCTAGGACAAATAGGATCGTCGATTTCTAAGAGACAATCAAAGTTGATGGTAGCAAAATCCGTGTGGAGATTTGTACCGGCTACGAAGGATGGGTCAATGGTTCTACCCTCGTGGAAATAACGCTTTTCTAAGGCTTTGAAAATGTTGATTTGGGCTTCGGTAAGACCTTTGGTTTTGTGGTGTTTGGGTAGGTACTTAATGGTGTCCTTTTGGTTGTAATGAGTTACGGGAGGCATGATGATTCCTAGAAAAATAAAATTTCACATTTTAGTCTTCAGTTAGCGACTATTGCAATATGGATGCTCTAGTGTATGCCTATATGAAAACAATGTGGAGGTGCGGTTATCTTGACTCATTTTGATGCTCAAAACGTTTTGTAATGCAAGTTTTATTATAAAACAAAAGATAACCCAAACGCTCCTAATTCAATGTAGCTTCGTTTGAATGTACCCGAAAATACATATTAGTTATGTATTCTATTTAGCATTCAAGAGACATTATGCAAGTGATGTTTTAAACATAACGTTTTTATTTTGTATTCACAATGTGAGACGAAAAAATATTTGTCCTATTTGTGAGAAATTTTTGCAAAAATTTGACATGGGGTGTTTTAGCAAACATGTTAATAACTAATAAGAATGCAATTCCTAACTATGGGAAACATGATTAGTTTGTTTAACACCTAATTTTCTGCATGAGTTACTTAAGTTAATGCATAACCCAAAGTTTTTTGTTGTTGTGCAAAAATAGAATTTCTAGACTCAGATCAGGAGTGTAATTATGTTTAGAATACTTACAATGATGATTGGTGAGCAATGTGTATAAAGAAAGGACCAAAATTTCGTTGGTGTGGATAAGTGGTGAAGTGAATAGTAGCAGTTTGGAAGTGGTGGTATGAGATAATGGGTGTTTGGTTTAATATAAACTAATATAAAGGTTCTGCAGGTCGGCGGATACGGCGGAACCAAAAGTGGGGTTCCGCCCGTTGTGGCTGAGGGTTCCGCCGAGTCTGCTGATAAAAAAAAATTATTGATTTGTTTTGATTTTTGTGATTTTTGTCTATTGTACAGAACTACAATGTAGGTTCCATGAGTCCTAAGCCTAGCCTAAGAAGGTTAAATGGTTCTCGTTTAAGAGGTTTTGCGAGAATGTCGGCAATGTTGTCTTCGGAAGAAGCTTTCTCAATTGAGATGTTTCCTTTTTGGATATTGTCACGAAGAAAGTGATGAAGGATTTCGATATGTTTAGTACAGGCATGTTGGACTGGATTCTTACTAAGATCTATGGCTCCTTTGTTGTCGCAAAGAATGGAGATGTCGTTAAGTTGAATTCCGTAGTCGACAAGAGCTTGCTTCATCCAAAGAGCTTGTTGACATGCTTTTCCGGCTGATACGTATTCGGCTTCCGTTGTTGAGATAGCGAGAGCCGTTTGCTTCTTAGAGAACCATGAGGTGAGACAATGTCCAACGAAAGTACAAGTACCACTTGTGCTTTTTCTATCAACATAGTCACCGGCATGATCCGAGTTGGCATACACTATGGTGTCAACTCCCGTTCCTTTGGGATACCATAAACCTAAATGTGTAGTACCCTTAATATATCTAAAAATCCTTTTAACGGCTTCAAGATGAATTGTTTTAGGATCTTCTTGAAAACGAGCACATAGACAAACACTAAACATAATGTCGGGTCTACTAGCCGTTAGATAAAGTAGACTTCCAATCATACCTCTATATTTAGTGCTATCTACGGATTCACTTTCCTCATCCTTGGTGAGTTTAGTTTCCGTGGACATAGGTGTTTTGATTGGTTTTGAATCTTCTAGACCAAATTTCTTAAGCATATCCTTAACATATTTTTATTGGTTAAAGAAGATACCATCTTCTAGTTGTTTGATTTGGAGTCCTAGGAAAAAGTTGAGTTCTCCCATCATACTCATTTCAAACTCGTCATGCATGATTTTTGAGAAATCAACACACAATTCTTGACAAGTTGATCCGAATATAATTTCATCAACATAGATTTGGACTATGATAATATGTGAACCTTTCTTTTTAGTGAAGAGAGTATTATCAACTAAGCCCATGGTATACTTATGGTCAACTAGGAAGGTTTTAAGTCGATCATACCATGCTTTTGGAGCTTGCTTAAGTCCGTATAAAGCCTTTTTAAGTTTGTAAACATTATTAGGTTTTTTAAAATCGGTGAAGCCCGGTGGTTGAGCAACATATACTTCTTCATTTATAAACCCGTTTAGGAATGCACTTTTGACGTCCATTTGAAAGAGTTTAAAATTGTGTGCGCATGCATATGCAAGTAAAATTCTAATTGACTCGAGCCTAGCAACCGGAGCAAAATTTTCATCGTAGTCAATGCCTTCTTGTTGATTATAACCTTGTGCTACTAGCCTAGCTTTGTTTCTAGACACTATACCATTTTCATCCATTTTATTACGAAAGACCCATTTTGTTCCAATTATTGTTTGACTCTTTGGTTGAGGAACTAATGTCCAAACATCATTCCTAACAAATTGGTTTAATTCTTCTTGCATGGCTATTACCCATGACTCATCTTTTATTGCTTCGTTTGTGTTTTTCGGTTCAATGGTTGACACAAAAAAAAAGAAGTTGCTTTCATTTTGAGCTTTTGATCTTAGTGTTCTTTCGTTAATATTTCCTATGACACTATCTAATGGATGACTTTTTGATTCTTTGATATTGACAATTTCTTTGTTTAATAGTTCATCTTCCTTGTCATTATCTAAGATCTCTTGACTTTCTATTACTTGACTTTCAACTAAGTCATCATCTACCAAAGGTGATGTCTTAGAGGGAGGTGGACTCTCGTCAAATGTTACGTTCAATGATTCCTCGACTCTTAAGGTTTCTTTGTTTAAGACAATGTAAGCTTTACTACTTTGTGAATATCCAAGAAACACACCTTCATAAGACTTTGGGTCAAATTTGGTGAGATAATCCTTTGTGTTAAGAATAAAACATTTACTCTCAAATACTCTAAAATAACCTAATGTAGGCTTTTTACCTTTATAAAGTTCATATGGAGTTTTGTTTAAAAATGTTCTTATTAAGACACGATTTAAAATATAAGTTGATGTGTCAACGGCATTACACCAAAACTTTTGTGGAATATTTTGTTCATTAAGCATTGTTCTACTCATCTCTTGAAGTGTCCGATTTTTACGTTCTACTACACCATTAGATTGAGGAGTTCGTGGTGCCGAGAAATTATGTGTTATACCATTTTTATCATGAATAGTTTCCAAATTAAAATTCATTATCAAATTCACGACTGTTATCCATTCTAATAGACACAATGTAAGTTCCTAGTTGATTTTGAATTTTCTTACTTAGAATTTCAAATTGATCAAAAGCTTCGTTTTTACTTTTCAAAAATTGTGTCCAAGTATATCTTCATCTACTATTACCAAAGTAAAAAAGTTACCTCCATAACTTTGTATAGCGGATGGACCGAACAAATTCATATGCAAAAGTTCTAGACACCTAGGTGTGGACACCATGTTTTTAGCCTTATGGCTACTATAAACTTGTTTACCAACTTTGCAAGCATCACAAAAGTGTTGGTCATATTTCAACTTAGGTAGGTTTCGAACTAAGTCTTTGGAGGAGAGGTTTTGGATAAGTCTCATGTTAGCGTGTCCTAAACGTTTATGCCATAAAGTTGAAGATTCATTTAATGATGCGAGATAAAGTTTGTCTCTAGATGTTTGAGCCATCTTCATGACTTATACGTTGTTCTTAAGAACACCTTTGGCTATGGTTATGCCATCTTTAAGTATTTTACTTCTATTTTCACTGAAAAGGACGTTATACTTTTTGCGGCAAAGTTGACTATTACTAAGGAGATTAAAACCTAGTTTATCAACATGAGCTACATCATCTATAGAAAGGGAGTTATGAGAGATTGTACATTTTCCGATGATTTTGCATTTAGCTTTGCTACCAAAAGTAACATTACCTCCATCACATTTTTGATATGTTGGAAAGAGGCTTTTGTTACCCGTCATGTGCCTTGAACAACCACTATCTTTGATCCATTCATCCGGTTCCAAACTAACTTTGAAGCACACCTCATTTGAGTCATGAGCCATGAGAGCAATTTCGTCATTCTTTGGCTCCTCGTCATCTTCTTCATAATCACTCCAAGTACCACTTACAAAAGCTTGTTGAGATTTACTTTTGGGTTGTTTTGAACATTCTCCTATGAGATGACTTGTGTCTCCACACCTAAAGATTTTCCTTTCAACCTTTCCTTTCTTGTCATCACGATCTTTTCGGAAGGTTTTCTTGTCATCTTTAGGATGCCTTACAAACTTCCCTCGTCTACGAAAGAACTTCTTGAAATCTCTAACGACCATGGCGTATTCTCCATTTTCACTATCCGAACTAGATTCTTCATCATCACTATATTGAACTCTAGCCTTCAAGGCAATGGAATTGACCTTTTCTTTCTTGCCTTTGACTATTTCTGAATCTTTTTCCATAACCATTTCATGAACTTTGAGGTTACCAATTAGCTCGTCAAGTGACATGCTTGAAAGATCCTTGGATTCTTCAATTGTCGTCACTTTTGCTCTCCATTTCGGATGGAGTGATCTAAGAAATTTCCTGACAAAATTCTTGCTACAAAAAGATTCGTCAAGTGCTTTAAGTGAAGTAATAATAGTGTTAAACCTAGCAAATGCACAATCAATAATCTCATCTTCGGGAATAGAAAATTGTTCATATTGTCGAATAAGAAGATTAATGTTGTTATCCTTGACTTGTGAGTTTCCTTGATGAGTTACTATTAAAGATTGCCAAATTTCTTTAGCGGTCTTACACATAAAGACTCTATCATATTCTTTCTTAGGTAAAGCATTGTAAAGCATCATTTTGGCTTCATTATTTTTAGCAATCAATTTCTTTTGATCTTCATTATGTTTAGTAATTGAGCTATCCTCATCTTTACTATTTGAAGTATCTTTAAAAGTGGCTATATTATCACCATCAATGATTATATACCATAGATCTATATCTTTAGATTTCACGTAAGTTTCCAAATCGGTTTTTCTAATATTTAAAACCTTTTGCTTCAAAAAGTGGTGGTCTTTGCATAGATTGCCCTTCTTTGTAATTTTCAAAATCCATGGATCGTTTCAAGCTCTAAACACAATATATTTTAAAAGCTTGAGTAACGTAGCTCTTGATGCCAATTGTGGAAAACTAGAAGGGGGGTTGAATAGTTTACCGGTTTTTAGCTTAATTATCTTTTGAAACTTTCGTGTAATCAAAGATCTAAACTAAAGACAATATGTAATATGCAAAGATAAAGAAAGAAACGATCAAACCACAACACGAGTGTTTATCGTGGTTCGGCTATAAGGACTCTTTTTCCTTGCCCTACTCCATGCCCCGAGTATCCAACTCGAGAGTTTCTTTCACTAGTCAACAAGCTCCTTTCACCGGTGGAGAAAACCTTACACGTCGCTTACACAAGATTACCGACACAAAGCTAGATGTCGAGTTCTTTTACAAGGGTACAACCACTCTCGTCACACTATGTATTTTAAGGCCTAAAATACTAACCGATCACAACTGAATATACACAATCAAATGAAGTATAAACTACACGAAGTGTATACAATGCTAAGCTAACAAGTCTTGCAACATTGTGTTGAGTACTTGTAACTTTGCTATGAACTTGTGAACTTCTTTGCTATAAGAGAGCTTCACACAAATAAAAGTGTTAATAGGTTAGATGAATGATGTATGTGTAAAATGTAATAAGAAGTGATGAGTGAATTATTAAAAGTGGCTTGGTATTTATAGCCAAACCAACTAGCAGCCTGGCGGATACGGCGGAACCAAAGAATGGGTTCCCCCATATAACCCGAAGGTTCCGCCAGGTCTGACAGGTAAACTTGCAAGAAATCTTTCCATATCAAGCAATATCACATCAAGTTTCTTCTAGTCAAACACACAAGGTAGTAAAAGACCTTCTAAAATGTGTAAGAGGTCTTATGGAAAGTCAAACACTCAAGCTTTCCATAAACACACATGATGTGATGTTTACATTTTTCTATTTTAAGGAATATGAAAAATATTATGTTTTATATAAAATGTAAATGTAGCAAAAGTATATATGAAATAAAGTCTAGTTATGCAAGACTTAAACCATAATCATGTTTTATTAAAAACTAAAGTTTACACTTTTTCGTTAACAAAACTTAGCAAAGATCGTAAAATATAAATAACGTTTTTAGACGATATTTGTATTAACAACTTTTTATTTTGATATGATGTTCTCATAAATAAATATTAGTTTTAAAATTCGTGCACAAGGTTTGGGCCGATAATATAACGGGTAATAATATTTCAATAATCTTGTTTTAAAGTTAAATATCGCGACGATCCATAAATACATGATTTTGTAATTTTTAAAACTTTTCTAAAAACTATATTAAAATTTTAATACTTATATAGTGATAATACTTATGCACGAGTATTTCTTAATACTTGTGCCAACAAATATTTCCAATGTATGTGTAATAATTTGATTGGAGAGTGAGAAAGTAGACAACCATTTTATCCTGTAAATTCAGGACATGAGATAAAGAATTTTTGGAATGCTTTTAGGAAGATATAATATTACTCTATTTTTTCATTATGTGTTAATATCAATTAATGTTTTGTATAGATTTTGGTTGCACGAAGATTTTGAATTGGTTTAACTGTCATGGTATTTAGGTTAGTCTTATTTAAATTTAACTATTGAAATCATGTTCTAAACCTTATGTGTGTTTAGTAACACATTGACCTTGAAAAAATATGTGTCATTGTTATATGTAGAATCATTCCTATTTTTTTTCATCTCAGACTAACGTGTGAAGTTGTGCCTTCATTTTGATATTTACAGTCATGTTAATAATAATTTAAGCCAATTTTTTAAACCCGTGCGCGAGTTAAACTTATAAAGAGGAATAACATGAGTCGTTATTGACTACGGATAGTTGAAAAATGATACTTTTTTTGTATATCCTTACTTAATCTCATAAAGAGTAAGAACGTGAGCCGTTCGTATATGTATAATCTCGTATGTTTATGTAAACATCATATCAACTCGTGCTTTTTTTATATTTATAATTTCGTGCAAATACATTAGTATAATGTATACTGATAATAATATTTATAAATAACAACATATTGTTGTATTTTTTTTTCGTAAAGTACGAAGTATATGAGGTATAAAGTTTAGGGGGTATATATTAAATGTATAAAGTTATTATAAAACATGACAACTGATAAGTATACTTATTTAAAATTTCACAACTAAAGTTTTATTAGTTACCCCTTCATTTTTTAAGTATAATAATATGTTTTTAGCACGTCATACTATATAATATTCATTGAAGTAAGCTGGGAGCCGACATTTTTGCGAAGCTGTCGAGTGGGAGGTCGGCTCATGGGAGTGGGAGGCTTAGGTGTATTGTAGAGTCGTGACTTGATCCGACACTGTTCACACGCCGAGCCGAAGGCTTAAAATGATTAAAAATTAGGATACTGGGTTTCTGATTATATGGCACTTAATTAATCTCAGTGTTTGTTGCAAGTTGCATACCTGACTTTCATTATCAATTCTTAGCCTGGGTTTTCTATATTTAGCTGGCACTTAATGTCTGTTGGTGGATTTCTTAGTGGGTATGGTTCGATGCATATTGTACACCTGTTTTTCATTATTGGTTCTAGATATTTTTGTACCGAAAATCAGATCTGAATTTTCATTTATTTGGTTTCTTTTATACAAGTTGGGTTAGATATTAAAGATTGGTGAGTGTTTATGGTTTGGGTGTTTGAGAATCGATACTGAGGTTTGAATGTCTTCTGATTTTTTGATGTATGGTATTTTGGTTTCTTTTTTTAGTTTGCGTATATGTATTGTGTTTTTTTTTATGATTTGTGATAAGTGTGATATATGATAATAAGTGTTGATTTTATATGGTTTACTACAAGTTGTGTTTTATTTGGCTATTCTAATCTATTTTTTTTTAGTTTGTATGATGTTAGAAAATTTCTGGATATATGTTTGTGTTTGTTTGAGCTTTGTGTATGGGTAGTATTAGATATTGAATGGCGTTAAATGGCACTGTGTTTCGCAGACAAAAGTAGTTTTGTAGTGGAAAGAACCGTATGACAGGAAAGTACTTTGCTAGGCGTTTTCTTTTTTCTTTCAGTTAGAGTTTAGAGAAGGTGAAAATAAGTAGGCGGTTTTCGAAGGTGTAGTTATGAAATTTACTTCAATTGTTTAGGTGCGTTATGTTCATGCTTAGGGGTTACAGAAAGGGAAATTGAGCAACTTCACTTCCAGTGTTTGATGTTTTTGGATGTTTTCTCATGTGAATGTTAAATGCATTTCTAGATGTGCGTATTTGATTTCTGGGCTGTTTTTTTGATGTAAATGTTAAATGCATGCAAGAAAAATAGGCTATTAATCAAGTGGTATGCAAGTATTTAGTTATCAGTTTTTTTAAGCTTGTTGTTTAAAATTTGATTACTATGTTGTGATTTTGCATAACTTATATCTAATATGGAATTGTGCTTCCCATATCATTGCATCTAGCTAAAAGAGTTACTTGGTTATGTTTGTTGCTTAAAACTTGATTATCATGTTGTAATATTATAGGTTTTTGTGTAACTTATTGTCATAAGTGTAGAAATTTTCTATCAAATGCGGTTATAAGATGTGTTGGAGCTTTGTATAAGTTATGGTCGTAGCTAATCTCATAAGATGCGGTTATAACATGTGAAATTTTTTTATAAATTGTTTGTGTTTATATTGATTGATTCTGGCTTAATGCGGTTTCTAGCTGATGAGGTGAAAAGTGTACCCGTTTTAGGGGGTCATTTAAGCCCTAATTCGAGTTAAGATGATCAAATATTGTCCTAAATCGTTCCTTTTGTCATTTTAGGAACTTTTGAGAAGAATTCTGGAAAACACATCATTTTGGACGTTTTTGGAGCATAAAGTGAAGAAAACGACAAAGTCTCAAAAGCATGTTGGAAATCCTTTCTGACGGCGTCAGAGTCACAAGGTGACGCCGTCAGCCAACCAAGACAAAGGAGTGGAATCAGACTACACTAGACGTCCTAAGAAGAAAATGTGATGTTTACACCTGACGGCTTCAGGTGTTAATAATCCTAGGCCGTTAGGTGTTAAGTTAATGATAGACGGCCCAGAGCTATTATACAAGTGACGGCGTCAGAAGTAGATCTAGGCCATCCGAGAACCCTAATGGCGGTGAGCTGACGGCGTCAGGATGTAGCTGACATCGTCAGAGTGTATTTTCTATATATATTTTTCTGTTTTTCATTCATTGGTATGCAACTTTTGGGAACAAACCTTAGACGACTTTGACAGCTTTTTCAAGGGTTTTTCACCCTTGATTCTTCCATGTTCAATTAAAGATAAATCTCCATTCAAATTAATCAATATGTCTATGTGTTGGTTAATTATATCTTATACTTGTCTTTCAATTAACATGCTAGGCTAGATTTATTTTGTGCTTGCTTAGATCTAATGAAACCTAACTATTGATTATTGGTTGTTGGTGTGTTATTAATTGTATTGGATGATTGTTTATCGATGTTAGGATTAAGAAAACTGGCCAACCTCCTATATGGTAACGTGCTTGAACGTCTTAAGAAACATGAACCAATGCGTACTAGGTTCTTATGGTTGTATTTAATGCATGAGCGAATTCTAATGATCATGTTGGGAATAAAGCTAACAGTTACCACTGATAGGCTTGTGGAAGACACTGCTGAAGAATGCACTGGCAGTGGAAACTCATTACCAGTGCTAGTACATATTATTACCACTGCTTACTAGATAACTGTTATGTATTCGTGTATAGATAAGTATAGAATAGATCTTGTGAATATTCTATTTAGTTAGCATTATACTTATCTTGTAAAGGACTCCTTGTGCTATAAAAGGAGATCCTAGGTCATGATCATAGGTACGAATTATTCTAGAGAGCTTCAAGGTGTAACCCTAGTGATAGCTAAGATCACTCATATTATTATTAATAATATTGAAGCTTTGTGTTACATAC
>LBNU01038089.1:5405-24600 GCA_014162995.1 Artemisia annua | reverse complement strand
TTTACATGATGATAGCCGGTGTCCCTAATGCTTGCACACTTGATAAGAGCAATTGTCACTTACATGATGAGATCCGTTGTCCCTAAAAGCTAACTTTATGAGGGCAATTTGTCCCTTACATGGTAAGAGATGTTGTCCCTAAAGGCTCACTTGTTGAGAGCAATTGTACCTTACTTTATGGGAGCCGTCGTCCCTAAACGCTTGCTCACTTGATGAGAGTAATTGCCTTTTACATGATGATAGCCGTTGTCCCTAATGCTTGCACAATTGATAAGAGCAATTGTCACTTACATGATGAGATCCGTTGTCCCTAAAGGCTAACTTTATGAGGGTAATTTGTCCCTTACATGATAAGAGCAGTTGTCCCTAAAGGCTCACTTGTTGAAAGCAATTGCACCTTACTTTATAGAAGCCGTTGTCCCTAAACGCTTGCTCACTTGATGAGAGCAGTTTCCCTTTACATGATGATAGTCTTTTGGGTAAAGGGGAGTAATCCTGCACCCTGGTAAAATATATAAACCAACCAAAACGTTTAAGTACAATGGACATGGGTGAAGTCCCATATCTAAGCCCTTTACATAGGCGAAATAGCATACATAACAAGACACTACCATATCTTACTAATTAGACAAAGACCACTACCGCATACATAAACAAGACTATAAAAAGGATCAACTACTTCCTAACTCGACCTTGAAGCTTGATATCATCATAAAATGCCCTCAATGGTCCTGGAAGATCGTATAGCTGATCCGTGTAGTCATCATAATCATAGTACTCTTCCTGATCACCTCCACCACCTGACGATGAGAAAGTACCCATAGGCATATTAAATAAATTCGTAGACTCATCAAAAGGGTCAAGAACCTCATCCTCGCTATCCGAATCAACAATCTCACCAACCTTAGAAAATGGGTTGGTCCTTAAATTAGCAGAAGTAGAGGGATGTACACCCACAAGCGGTTCAACCAAACTTACACTATTAGTAGGAGTCACAACCGGTAGCAAATTAACCATACCTTGTTCCAACGTAACATTAATGGGGCTGTTAGAATTCACCTTGGTAATATGCGAATCAGAACCATCTCCAACATCCACCATGTTAGAAGGGTTATCGGCAAGATCAAGCACCTTATCCTCCTCCCAAATTTTCTCCATATTACTCCTAAGTTCACCAAGGTCAATGTTATCTTTAAAATAACCATACTCGTTACGGGATTGAGATACCTCATTAGTGACCTCATTAATGCCCTCATTGGTGACCTTAAGAGTAGAATTCAGCGTATGAGTATCATTAAGCTTTTCACACGCCAAGCTATCCTCCTCCTTATTAATAGGAGTAGAATTATCCTTCGATATGGAAGTACTAGCCTGGTCATTAGTACTAGGCTTAGAAACAGGTCTATAAATAAGTTTAGGCATAATCGTGACTTTAACCTTGTTTGCTCAGGACTAGCCAATTCTTTAGGTGAAAAAATCACCCTTGGTGAACTGAGAACCAAATATGAAAGCGATTTCATGTATGTATAAGAGAAGAGGACAACAGCTCTCATATGAATCTCCCTCGAACGAACCTCCATGTGCCAAACAACTTCCAAATGGATCACNAACAATTATATGAAACATAGAATACAACCGACCTCTAAGATTTAACAAATTAAAAAAATATCAAATTAAACACTGAAAAATCTTTCCATGGTCGTTTCATAGAAAAAGTCATTAACCTTTCCCACATTGAAGCCGAAAACCATGGGTTTTAGAAATAGAAACTCATCACCAATGATCCAAAACAAACTACAACGATTCCAATGAATCCAAACAGGAACCAAACACACTACAAACCTCGATCCCAATACCACAAATCTACCTACAAAGTTTCCAAGGGCTGGAAACTCAAGCTAGGAATTGAAATTCCATAGTTATCTTTGAATAGTCAAGACGAAAAATAGGGGGTTTTACCGACCCTAAAAAAACTGCCAGCAATAGAAGCAACCATCGATCAGAGGAAACCAAAAAAAATAACCCGGAATTGGATTTGCTACCAAGTCCAAGAACGATTTGAAATAACTAGGTTTTTTTTGGAAAATACGAACCTTAATTCAGATGGTTATCAGGTGTACCATAGTTTTCGAACTTAAACATTTGGCTACTCCAATAGTGATGGCTATTGGTAAAGAGACATCAAAACCATTATTTTCAATGATTCATCTCTCACAGGAGTTTACACACCTGGAAGTGATGAGAATAGTATGTAACGCTTATGTTTTGATGTACAATTGGTCATTTGTTGCTGCAAAGAAATGGTGCTGCTCAAGGCGATGCTATTCATGGAGTTTGGATCGTTGGTATTTTGCTGTTGCTGGTTAGAAGCGAGACATTCGTTGTATTCAAGATTCCTCTTGGTTTTATTCCTAGTTAGTTGCTTGTGATGTTTAGCTAGGATTGTTGTGCTTGTGGCCTGTCATAAGCACTAGTTTATCAAGCTTTGCTTGAGGTTAATGTGGTACTTCAGCCACATTCCATTTGTACTTAACGTTTATTGGTTATATATATTTACCGGGGTAAACCCCTTTACCCAAAATAATGGTACATTCCTTCAAGGATTTAGGTGCTATGTAAGTGGGTTAGATGGAGAGAGATTGTAACCGATTAAGGTTTTGTTGATTTGATGAGTTGGTCGACTAAGGGTTTTCATTACCATTGGTTTTGTCTCCCTGCAAAATCGATCATGGGATGTACAAGGATGCGTTTGTATTGGATTTCCTTGTCACTCCGATTAGGTCCTTCAATCTTCCTTGTGGTTGGGTCTCTATGGTGGTGCTGTGTTTCACTCTTTGGTTGATGTTGATCCGTGGCTTGGTGTCGATGCTAGGTTTTGTATTTGGTCATGTAGCTGTTTTAATTCGATTATGTTCTAAGCTTATTTGATCAGTTAGTTCGCTAGTATTGTTGCAAGTTCTGTTGGGACAGATTTATGTTGAAGGTTAGGGTTTGGTTAACCCTATGATAGTCATTCATGGAAGCTGCTGTTGGTTATTATGGCTGCAACATGTTGATGTGGGGAAGTGGCACGTACAAGTCTTCCAAGTAACAACTATGGTTTCGGTATTATGTAGTGCTTGGGACTGTATGGAATGTCTTTGAGTTGTTGGGGGTGGTGTTACCTCATGGCCTCTTTGTGTATGTTCATCTCTTGGTTGTCACATAGGTGCTCTAATTCTGATTCTTTTGAAGCATGGCTTGTGGGACTATGAAGATGATTATGGAAGTTTGGACTACTATGACGATTTGAGGATTCAAGATTCTACTTGATTTGCAATTATTTTTATCTTATAGTCGTTGTAGTTTAATGTTCATTAGTTATAAGTGTGGCTTGTCACCCTTATAGTGTATGTTATAGGAAGAATGTTTCATTCCTATAGGAGAGTCTGTAAGTGTCCTAAGGGACTGAGATGAGGGAGTCACCCTCATCCTTTGTACTTCAATGTTTTTGGTGTAATATATTTTACCAGGGTGAAACATCCCTTTTACCCAAAGTAGCATCCAGCAATTAGACCATAGTTGCATACCAGCACCGATCCAAGAATACCAAACCTAGGGTTATGAAACCCTAACTTACACAAAGACATCCATGTCGAATTGAATAGGGAGAATCAGAATTGTAACATCAACAAGTACCCCAATACAATAGCAGCAACATGCAGGTCGATCACCACATAACAATTCATCTATAATCCAGCAAAACAATAACACCCCGTCCATGAAATAGGGTTATCAAACCAGATCCAGAATCACTATCCATTCACCAGTAGAAGAATGATAATACCTATAGGCTTCGCTCCTGAAAATCAAAAGATAATAAACCCTAATAAAATTTAGGGTTTTGATGATATAGCACATCCACCAAAGCCAAGTGTAATAATCACCCTCAACAATCATTTGTCCCAACAGAACTTACCCAATACTAGCGAACTAAATGATCAAAAAGCTAATAACATGATCGAATTACAGCAGCTACATGACCATAAAAAAACCCTAGCATCGACACCAAGCCACGAATCAACACCAACAGAAGATTGAAACGCAGCACCACCATATAAACCCTAAACCAAGAACGCTTAGGGGATCAACAAGGAAGATTGAAAAACCTAATCGGAGTGACGAGGCAATCCAATACAAACGCATCCTTGTACAACCTGTGATCGATCTTGCAAGAAGACAGAACCAATGGTAATGAAAACCCCAATTCGACGAACCCATCAAAACCCTAATCGGTTTAAAACAACCAGTATGGCCAACAATCATAGGATAATGAAACCCTAATCAAATAGCCACCCAAAATCGACAGCCCTCTCTCTAACCCACGTTCAAAACAACATGAATTCATATAGGAACTTACCAGCAACAAATACCCTCATAAGGATAACTTGCAAACCGACTTAAAACCCTAAAGAAACACGATCCATACAGAATCAATATAAATCGAATAGTTAGGGTTTCAATTCGATTACATGGTCAACCAGCAAAGACGATTAATCATATAACCTAATCCAATCAGATCTGATAACGTTTATCTAATAACCACTAGGATTAATTGAGAAAAAACGTTAATGATAAGAATAATAATGACAGAATGAAAGAGGTTATTGGCGGCCACAAAACCCTAGGGAGATAAACACCATACGCCACCCCTTAGAAAGAAAAAACATTCCCCAAAGATCGATTGCATACCAATAAGATAAATTAGAAATTGAATACTGGTAGAGAGGCGATTTTAGGGAATATTTTGGCCGGAAATAAAAGAAGGGGTGGCGGCCGGATTTATCCCTTACATGATAAGAGCCGTTGTCCCTAAAGGCTCACTTATTGAGAGCAATTGTACCTTACTTTTTGGGAGCCGTTGTCCCTAAACGCTTGCTCACTTGATGAGAGCAATTACCCTTTACATGATGTTAGCCATCGTCCCTAATGCTTGCACCTTTGATAAGAGCAATTATCACTTACATGATGAGATCCGTTGTCCCTAATGACTAACTTTATGAGGCCAATTTGTCCCTTACATGATAAGAGCCGTTGTCCCTAAAGGCTCACTTATTGAGAGCAATTGTGAGCCGTTGTCCCTAAACGGTTGCTCACTTGATGAGAGCAATTGCCTTTTACACGATGATAGCCGTTGTCCTTAATGCTTACACACATGATAAGAGCAATTGTCACTTACATGATGAGATCCGTTGTCCCTAATGGCTAACTTTATGAGGCCAATTTGTCCCTTACATGATAAGAGTCGTTGTCCCTAAAGGCTCACTTGTTGGGAGCAATTGTACCTTACTTTATGGGAGCCGTTGTACTTAAAAGGTTGCTCACTTTATGAGAGCAATTNCACTTCTTGAGAGCAATTGTACCTTACTTTATGGGAGCCGTTGTCCCTAAACGGTTGCTCACTTGATGAGAGAAATTGCCTTTTACACGATGATAGCCGTTGTCCTTAATGCTTACACACATGATAAGAGCAATTCTCACTTACATGATGAGATCCGTTGTCCCTAATGGCTAATTTTATGAGGCCAATTTGTCCCTTACATGATAAGAGCCGTTGTCCCTAAAGGCTCACTTGTTGGGAGCAATTGTACCTTACTTTTATGGGAGCCGTTGTACTTAAAAGGTTGCTCACTTTATGAGAGCAATTGCCCCTTACACGATGATAGCCGTTGTCCCTAATGCTTGCACACTTGATAAGAGAAATTTGTCCCTTAGAAGATAAGAGTCGTTGTCCCTAAACGCTCACTTGTTGAGAGCAATTGTACCTTACTTGATGGGAGCCATTGTCCCTAAACGCGTGCTCACTTGATGCGAGCAATTGCCCTTTAAAAGATGATAGCCGTTGTCCCTAATGCTTGCACCTTTGATAAGAGCAATTGTCACTTACATGATGAGATCCGTTGTCCCTAAATGCCAACTTTATTAGGGCAATTTGTCCCTTACATGATAAGAGTCGTTGTCCCTAAACGCTTGCTCACTTGATGAGAGAAATTGCCCTTTACATGATGATAGGCATTGTCCCTAATGCTTAAACCTTTGCTAAGAGCAATTGTCTCTTACATGATGAGATCCGTTGTCCCTAAAGGCTCACTTGTTGAGAGCAATTGTACCTTACTTTTTGGGAGCCGTTGTCTCTAAACACTTGCTCACATGATGAGAGCAATTGTCCTTTACATGATGATAGCCATTGTCTATAATGTTACACCTTTGATAAGAGCAATTGTCACTTACATGATGAGATCCGTTGTCCCTAAATGCCAACTTTATTAGGGCAATTTGTCCCTTACATGATAAGAACCGTTGTCCCTAAACGCTTGCTTACTTGATGAGAGCAATTGCCCTTTACATGATGATAGCCATTGTCCCTAATGCTTAAACCTTTGATAAGAGCAATTGTCTCTTACATCATGAGATCCGTTGTCCCTAAAGGCTCACTTGTTGAGAGCAATTGTACCTTACTTTTTGGGAGCCGTTGTCTCTAAACACTTGCTCACATGATGAGAGCAATTGTCCTTTACATGATGATAGCCATTGTCTATAATGTTACACCTTTGATAAGAGCAATTGTCACTTACATGATGAGATCCGTTGTCCCTAATGGCTAACTTTATGAGACCAATTTGTCCCTTACATGATAAGAGCCGTTGTCCCTAAAGGCTCACTTGTTGAGAGCAATTGTACCTTACTTTATGGCAGCCGTTGTCCCTAAACGGTTGCTCACTTGATGAGAGCATGCCTTTTACACGATGATAGCCGTTGTCCTTAATGCTTGCACACTTGATTAGAGCAATTGTCACTTACATGATGAGATCCGTTGTCCCTAATGGCTAATTTTATGAGGCCAATTTGTCCCTTACATGATAAGAGCCGTTGTCCTTAAAGGCTCACTTGTTGAGAGCAATTGTACCTTACTTTATGGGAGCCATTATCCCTAAACGCTTGCTCACTTGATGAGAGCAATTGCCCTTTACATGATGATAGCCATTGTCCCTAATGCTTAAACCTTTGATAAGAGCAATTGTCACTTACATGATGAGATCCGTGGTCCCTAAAGGCTCACTTGTTGAGAGCAATTGTACCTTACTTTTTGGGAGCCGTTGTCCCTAAACACTTGCTCACTTGATGAGAGCAATTGTCCTTTACATGATGATAGCCATTATCCATAATGTTTACACCTTTGATAAGAGTAATTGTCACTTACATGATGAGATCCGTTGTCCCTAATGGCTAACTTTATGAGACCAATTTGTCCCTTACATGATAAGAGCCGTTGTCCCTAAAGGTTCACTTGTTGAGTGCAATTGTACCTTATTTTATGGGAGCCGTTGTCCTCAAACGGTTGCTCACTTGATGAGAGCAATTGCCCTTTACACAATGATAGCCGTTGTCCCTAATGCTTGCACACTTGATAAGAGCAATTGTCACTTACATGATGAGATCCGTTGTCCCTAAAGGNGATTGAGTCGAGGGAGTCACCCTCGTCCTTTGTACTTCAATGTTTTTTTGGATAATGCATTTTACCAGGGTGAATAAACCCTTTTACCCAAAAACTACAACGACTATAAAAAAACACAAACTTGTCCCTAAACACTTGCTCACTTGATGAGAGCAATTTCCCTTTACATGATGATAGCCATTGTCCCTAATGCTTAAACCTTTGATAAGAGCAATTGTCACTTACATGATGAGATCCGTGGTCCCTAAAGGCTCACTTGTTGAGAGCAATTGTACCTTACTTTTTGGGAGCCGTTGTCCCTAAACACTTGCTCACTTGATGAGAGCAATTGTCCTTTACATGATGCTAGCCATTATCCATAATGTTTACACCTTTGATAAGAGCAATTGTCACTTACATGATGAGATCCGTTGTCCCTAATGGCTAACTTTATGAAACCAATTTGTCCCTTACATGATAAGAGCCGTTGTCCCTAAAGGTTCACTTGTTGAGTGCAATTGTACCTTATTTTATGGGAGCCGTTGTCCTCAAACTGTTGCTCACTTGATGAGAGCAATTGCCCATTACACAATGATAGCCGTTGTCCCTATTGCTTGCACACTTGATAAGAGCAATTGTCACTTACATGATGAGATCCGTTGTCCCTAAACGCTAACTTTATGATGGCAATTTGTCCGTTACATGATAAGAGCCGTTGCCCCTAAAGGCTCACTTGTTGAGAGCAATTGTACCTTACTCTATGGGAGCCGTTGTCCCTAAACGCTTGCTCACTTGATGAGAGCAATTGCCCTTTACATGATGTTAGCCATTGTCCCTAATGCTTGCACCATTGATAAGAGCAATTATCACTTACATGATGAGATCCGTTGTCCCTAATGGCTAAGTTTATGAGGCCAATTTGTCCCTTACATGATAAGAGCCGTTGTCCCTAAAGGCTCACTTGTTGAGAGCAATTGTACCTTACTTTATGGGAGCCGTTGTCCCTAAACGGTTGCTCACTTGATGAGAGCAATTGCCTTTTACACGATGATAGCCGTTGTCCTTAATGCTTGCACACTTGATTAGAGCAATTGTCACTTACATGATGAGATCCGTTGTCCCTAATGGCTAACTTTATGAGGCGAATTTGTCCCTTACATGATAAGAGCCGTTGTGCTTAAAGGCTCACTTGTTGAGAGCAATTGTACCTTATTTTATTGGAGCCGTTGTCCTCAAACGGTTGTTCACTTGATGAGAGCTATTGCCCTTTATACGATGATAGCCGTTGTCCCTAATGCTTGCACACTTGATAAGAGCAATTCTCACTTACATGATGAGATCCGTTGTCCCTAATGGCTAACTTTATGAGGCCAATTTGTCCCTTACATGATAAGAGCCGTTGTCTTTAAAGGCTCACTTATTGAGAGCAATTGTACCTTACTTTTTGGGAGCCGTTGTCCCTAAACGCTTGCTCACTTGATGAGAGCAATTGTCACTTACATGATGAGATCCGTTGTCCCTAATGGCTAAGTTTATGAGGCCAATTTGTCCCTTACATGATAAGAGCCGTTGTCCCTAAAGGCTCACTTGTTGAGAGCAATTGTACCTTACTTTATGGGAGCCGTTGTCCCTAAACGGTTGCTCACTTGATGAGAGCAATTGCCTTTTACACGATGATAGCCGTTGTCCTTAATGCTTACACACATGATAAGAGCAATTGTAACTTACATGATGAGATCCGTTGTCCCTAATGGCTAACTTTATGAGGCCAATTTGTCCCTTACATGATAAGAGCCGTTGTCCCTAAAGGCTCACTTGTTGGGAGCAATTGTACCTTACTTTTATGGGAGCCGTTGTACTTAAAAGGTTGCTCACTTTATGAGAGCAATTGCCCCTTACACGATGATAGCCGTTGTCCCTAATGCTTGCACACTTGATAAGAGAAATTTGTCCCTTAGAAGATAAGAGTCGTTGTCCCTAAACACTCACTTGTTGAGAGCAATTGTACCTTACTTGATGGGAGCCATTGTCCCTAAACACTTGCTCACTTGATGAGAGCAATTGCCCTTTACATGATGATAGTCGTTGTCCCTAATGCTTGCACCTTTGATAAGAGCAATTGTCACTTACATGATGAGATCCGTTGTCCCTAAATGCCAACTTTATTAGGGCAATTTGTCCCTTACATGATAAGAGCCGTTGTCCCTAAACGCTTGCTCACTTGATGAGAGCAATTGCCCTTTACATGATGATAGCCATTGTCCCTAATGCTTAAACCTTTGATAAGAGCAATTGTCTCTTACATGATGAGATCCGTTGTCCCTAAAGGCTCACTTGTTGAGAGCAATTGTACCTTACTTTTTGGGAGCCGTTGTCTCTAAACACTTGCTCACTTGATGAGAGCAATTGTCCTTTACATGATGATAGCCATTGTCTATAATGTTACACCTTTGATAAGAGCAATTGTCACTTACATGATGAGATTCGTTGTCCCTAATGGCTAACTTTATGAGACCAATTTGTCCCTTACATGATAAGAGCCGTTGTCCCTAAAGGCTCACTTGTTGAGAGCAATTGTACCTTACTTTATGGGAGCCGTTGTACTTAAAAGGTTGCTCACTTTAATGAGAGCAATTGCCCCTTACACGATGATAGCCGTTGTCCCTAATGCTTGCACGCTTGATAAGAGAAATTTTTCCCTTACAAGATAAGAGTCGTTGTCCCTAAACGCTCACTTGTTGAGAGCAATTGTACCTTACTTTATGGGAGCCATTGTCCCTAAACGCTTGCTCACTTGATGAAAGCAATTGCCCTTTACATGATGATAGCCGTTGTCCCTAATGCTTGCACCTTTGATAAGAGCAATTGTCACTTACATGATGAGATCCGTTGTCCCTAAAGGCCAACTTTATTAGGGTAATTTGTCCCTTACATGATAAGAGCCATAGTCCCTAAAGGCTCACTTGTTGAGAGCAATTGTACCTTACTTTATGGGAGCCGTTGTCCCTAAACGCTTGCTCACTTGATGAGAACAATTGCCCTTTACATGATGATAGCCATTGTCCCTAATGCTTGCACCTTTGATAAGAGCAACTGTCACTTACATGATGAGATCCGTTGTTCCTAAAGGCTAACTTTATGAGGGGAATTTATCCCTTACAAGATAAGAGCCGTTGTCCCTAAAGGATCACTTGTTGAGAGCAATTGTACCTTACTTTATGGGAGCCGTTGTCCGTAAACGCTTGCTCACTTGATGAGAGCAGTTGCCCTTTACATGATGATAGCCGTTGTCCCTAATGCTTGCACCTTTGATAAGAGAAATTGTCACTTACATGATGAGATCCGTTGTCCCAAAAGACAAACTTTATGAGGGCAGTTTGTCCCTTACATGATAAGAGCCGTTGTCCCTAAAGGCTCACTTGTTAAGAGCAATTGTACCTTAATTTATGGGAGTCGTTGTCCATAAACGGTTGCTCACTTGATGAGAGCAATTGCCTTATACACGATGATAGCCCTTGTCCTTAAGGCTTGCACACTTGATAAGAGCAATTATCACTTACATGATGAGATCCGTTGTCCCTAATGGCTAACTTTATGAGGCCAATTTTTCTGTTACATGATAAGAGCCGTTGTCCTTAAAGGCTCACTTGTTGAGAGCAATTGTGCCTTATTTTATGGGAGTCGTTGTCCTTAAACGGTTGCTCACTTGATAAGAGCAATTGCCCTTTACACGATGATAGCCGTTGTCCCTAATGCTTGCACACTTGATACGAGCAATTGTCACTTACATGATGAGATCCGTTGTCCCTAAAGGCTAACTTTATGAGGGCAATTTGTCCCTTACATGATAAGAGCCGTTGTCCCTAAAGGGTCACTTGTTGAGAGCAATTGTACCTTACTTTATGGGAGCCGTTGTCCCTAAACGCTTGCTCACTTGATGAGAGCAATTGCCCTTTACATGATGATAGCCGTTGTCCCTAATGCTTGCACCTTTGATAAGAGAAATTGTCACTTACATGATGAGATCCGTTGTCCCAAAAGACAAACTTTATGAGGGCAGTTTGTCCCTTACATGATAAGAGCCGTTGTCCCTAAAGGCTCACTTGTTAAGAGCAATTGTACCTTAATTTATGGGAGTCGTTGTCCATAAACGGTTGCTCACTTGATGAGAGCAATTGCCTTATACACGATGATAGCCCTTGTCCTTAAGGCTTGCACACTTGATAAGAGCAATTATCACTTACATGATGAGATCCGTTGTCCCTAATGGCTAACTTTATGAGGCCAATTTTTCTGTTACATGATAAGAGCCGTTGTCCTTAAAGGCTCACTTGTTGAGAGCAATTGTGCCTTATTTTATGGGAGTCGTTGTCCTTAAACGGTTGCTCACTTGATAAGAGCAATTGCCCTTTACACGATGATAGCCGTTGTCCCTAATGCTTGCACACTTGATACGAGCAATTGTCACTTACATGATGAGATCCGTTGTCCCTAAAGGCTAACTTTATGAGGGCAATTTGTCCCTTACAAGATAAGAGCCGTTGTCCCTAAAGTCTCACTTGTTGAGAGAAATTGTACCTTACTTTTTGGGAGCCGTTGTCCCTAAGCACTTGCTCACTTGATGAGAGCAATTGCCCTTTACATGATGATAGCCATTGTCCATAATGTTTGCATCTTTGATAAGAGCAATTGTCACTTACATGATGAGATCCATTGTCCCTAATGGCTAATTTTACATGATAAGAGCCGTTGTCCCTAAAGGCTCACTTGTTGAGAGCAATTGTACCTTACTTTATAGGAGCCGTTGTCCCTAAACGGTTGCTTACTTGATGAGAGCAATTGCCTTTCACACGATGATAGCCATTGTCCTTAATGCTTGCACACTTGATAAGAGCAATTGTCACTTACATGATGAGATCCGTTGTCCCTAATGGCTAACTTTATGAGGCCAATTTGTCCCTTACATGATAAGAGCCGTTATCCCTAAAGGCGCACTAATTGATAGCAATTATACCTTTCTTTATGGGAGCCGTTGTCCCTAAACGGATGCTCACTTGATGAGAACAATTGCCTTTTACACGATGATAGCCGTTGTCCTTAATGCTTACACACTTGATAAGAGCAATTGTCATTTACATGATGAGATCCATTGTCCTTAATGGCTAACTTTATGAGGCCAATTTGTCCCTTACATAATAAGAGCCGTTGTCCCTAAAGGCTCATTTGTTGAGAGCAATTGTACCTTACTTTATGGGAGCCGTTGTCCGTAAACGCTTGCTCAGTTTATGAGAGCAATTGCCCTTTACACGATGATAGCCGTTGTCCCTAATGCTTGCACACTTGATAAGAGCAATTGTCACTTACATGATGAGATCCGTTGTCCCTAAAGGCTAACTTTATAGGGCAATTTGTCCCTTACATGATAAGAGGCCATTGTCCTAAAGGCTCACTTGTTGAGAGCAATTGTACCTTACTTTAGGAGCCATTTGCCCTAACGCTTGCTCACTTGATGAGAACAATTGCCCTTTACATGATGATAGCCATTGTCCCTAATGCTTGCACACTTGATAAGAGCAAACTGTCACTTACTTGATGAGATCCGTTGTTCCGTAAAGGCTAACTTTATGAGGGCAATTTATCCCTTACAAGATAAGAGCCGTTGTCCCTAAAGGCTAACTTGTTGAGATCAATTGTACCTTACTTTATGGGAGCCGTTGTCCCTAAACGCTTGCTCACTTGATGAGAGCAGTTGCCCTTTACATGATGATAGCCGTTGTCCCTAATGCTTGCACCTTTGATAAGAGAAATTGTCACTTACATGATGAGATCCGTTGTCCCAAAAGGCTAACTTTATGAGGGCAATTTGTCCTTTACATGATAAGAGCCGTTGTCCTTAAAGGCTCACTTGTTAAGAGCAATTTTTCCTTACTTTATGGGAGTCGTTATCCATAAACGGTTGCTCACTTGATGAGAGCAATTGCCTTATACACGATGATAGCCATTGTCCTTAATGCTTGCAAAGTTTATAAGAGCAATTGTCATTTACATGATGAGATCCGTTATCCCTAATGGCTAACTTTATGAGGCCATTTTTTCTGGGTAAAAGGGTTAATTCACCGCGGTAAAATATATTACGCCAAAAAACATTGAGGTACAAAGGATGAGGGTATATCCATCATCTCAGTCCAAGGACACTTATAGACGCTAATATAAGAATGACACACCATTCTTATAACTTACACAAGTGAACCAACCAATAATAACAAAAGTAAATAAAACATTACAAAACTACTCAAGAAATCTTGAGTCTTCTGAGTCACTATGGCGGTCCACCTACTTCCATGAAGAATACACCAACTTGCCCAATAACCCAACCTACCTACGACGAGTATTCAAGCGAATATCAAATTGTTCACAAGTTGCTTGCAGTTTATCAGATAGGACCACCTGATCATCATATCCGTCGTGGTAATCTTCCATATCATCCAGAAAGCCTCCACTTTCCATCACCAAAACTTCGTCAACTTCATCATCCGAGTCTTCCGAACCTGATAATGGAGATTTATTATTACTTGTAGAAGCATTAAATTGCTCCCACAAACTTCCACTCGCACTTGGATCACCAACCGAACTTGTAATAGTAATAGGGCTGTTGGAAACCTCTTTATTAAGTTGCAAATCAGAACAATTCCCATCACCCTCCACGTTAGGGAAATTAGAAGCTAGATCAAGTACCTTCTCAGCTTCCCATACTTTCTCAATATCATTTTTGAGTTCATCAAGATTAATTGTTATCTTTAAAATAGCCAAACTCGTTAACAGGTTGAGATAAATCATCATTAGTACACGAAGGAGGAGCAGAGTTTGAGTGTTCATTAGGCTTGTCCTCCTTATTACCTTGATTAGAACTCGGCTTAGAAACAGACCTGTAAATGAAATTAGACTTAGGTTTGAAAAACCTAGACCCTTGTTGTGATGTAGTACCCTTTTTCTTTTTCTTTTTTGGGTAAAAGGGATTTTTCACCCTGGTAAAATATATTACGCCAAAAACATTGAAGTACAAAGGATGAGGGTGACTCCCTCATATCAGTCCCTTAGGACACTTACAGACTCGAATATAAGAATGACACAACATTCCTATAACTTACAATAAAGTGAACCTACCAATAATGACAAAATACATAAGAATTAAAATACTACTCAAGTGAAGTACTTGAGCCTTTAATATCACTCTTGTGGTCACTTTAACTTCCATGAAGAATCCAAGCATGAACATCCAAGCATTCTTCAACGTATCATCTATTTGTAGTATCAAAGAACACCACAAACAAAACCGACATAATCTTCAACATATAATCCAAGCAGCAATAAGAATGAACCCATCTGCTGGAACTTGTCATGAACCTAACAGCTATGCAGCATCCCTGCAACCTACATGTCATGATCCCCTTTCAAACAGCCATGTAACATTAAATCACCATGCAAAGGGTACCATGCAACGAACCTAGGGTAATTAAACCCTAACCAATAGATTGAATGTGCACGAGTTAAGAAAGAACCAGTCACAACCAATCGACCAAAGAGTTTTTGAATAAGAACTTAACCAAAACTTAACTTCCAATCTACCATTAGCAGCAACAACACGAAGCTGCAAATACATGCCATGTTTCCCTTCAAAACAAACACGTACAATCAAAACAATCCTGAATGAGGGACCATGCAACGAGCCTAAGGTGAACATAATCATAGGGTAGTACCCTTTTTCCCAGCCTTCTTAATGTGAACTTTCTCCTTAGCACTTACATGTTCATAATCAGACCCCAAAACAACTTGACGTTTCAAAGCTTGACACATCCCCACCTCATGGCTGAAAATCTTGCAATGTGAGCAACGAGGAGGCCACCATTCATACTCAATATCAATGTATTCCGTATAGTGACCTTTCCCATTAGGCAGCGGTATATCTTCAACAAATTCCAATAGATCATGAACAGTGGATAACTCAATGAGACATCGTGCATAAGAGTTACGACCCCAAGGGTTAATGCACATAGCAGAAGTACCCTCATCCATTCGCATGAGTCGCCCCACTCATTCAGCAATCAACCTAATACCAGTTTTCGAATACACAACAGCAGGTAGCCTATGAAAACGCACCCATACGGGTACCTTCGTAATGACCCCCTTTTCCAATTTAGTATTCGCCACCCAATTATCTAAGAAGATTGGAGTTGATCTAATAAACCAAGGACCACTTCTAACACCTTAAGCAATCCTTCTTGTGATGAAAATTGGAAAAAGAAAAAACTACAAAACCAAACTTAGCCCAAGCATGCTTGACATAATCTTCCACCAAAGGAAACGCTAACCGTTGACCAATAAAATAACCGTATAACGTATTAGTAAATTTCTGACACATATCTTCAACCACGGTAATTAGAATAACGACTTTAGCACCCAAATTAGTACTGACACTCGTTGAAGCAGAATCTTGTTCCTTAACATTTGTATGAATAATCGAGGTATCCACATTAGGTTTACTAAGATCCGTTTCACCAAGACTTGGAACATGTTGTTGTGATGGTGGATCTTTGAATGTAACATGACCAGAATTCCCACGCAAGACCCCATCATCACACGGTGACTCAAAAGCAGCAATGGGGCTGCTACATGTGTTATTAACCCCCTCAACCAGCGTACTCAATTGATTAGTACCAGCAAACGCAATATTAGATCCCATTGAACCAGCACCATCCTCATTAGGAAGCTTAAAACTCTCCGTTTTACCCGAAAAACCTGTACGCTTAAGGATTGACTTCAACGGCTTATTCTCATTAACAATAATTTTACCATCAACATTCTTAATCCTAGCAGCCAACCCTTTAGTTGAAGCAGACTTCCCTTTATTCAAGAACCCCGATTCCATCTCTCCAATACCCACTTAATACACAAAAGACTTCCAGCAACGAAACCCAATTGCACCTTAATTACTAACACTAACAGCAGCAAAAGCGTGCACTAGTATGAAGCAAAACCTAAACAGGTTACGTGCAAAACCAATAGAGACAAACCCCAAACGGAATTCGTAAGCAATATAGCCCAAAATCACACCAACGATCCAAGAAAAAACCCTAAAGAGTTTAGAACACTAAAGAAATAGAGAATCGTTAGTATAAGAATACCCAGCAAACAAAGAATATTAATATAAACCGAAACCCTAAATAGAGAATCGTTAGGAATTAATGAGAATACGCTAATGAAAGAGAAGATCGTCCTTAAATATGAATAAGTCAATTAAAACCGACTGTATAATATTAGGAATGTAAGGAATAGATCACAACCGACTAAAAGATAATATCCCTAAAAAACGATCCACAAGAAACTGTTTAGGCAGAAAATTATGAATAGCGATTTAGAATAGTTAGGGATAACCAAAAACGATTTTCTAAGCCCCACAAAAACGACACCCAATTCTAGCAATCAATGTGAACGAATCAATAATAATAATCAGAATAGAGATTAACACGAATGGTAATCACAAACTAATCAAATCATTGAAAAGAACACACGAATAAGAGGTTTTAGGTGGAAAAACAATTAGGGAATGGAGGGGGAAGGAAATCGCCAGAGGAGAGAAAGTTTTAGGGTTTTCCCTTTCCTGGGTCTTTTGGTTGACGTTGCTGAGGCCAATTTTTCCCTTACATGATAAGAGCCGTTGTCCTTAAAGGCTCACTTGTTGAGAGCAATTCTGCCTTATTTTATGGGAGCCGTTGTCCTTAAACGGTTGCTCACTTGATGAGAGCAATCGCCCTTTACACGATGATAGCCGTTGTCCCTAATGCTTGCACACTTGATAAGAGCAATTGTCACTTACATGATGAGTTCCGTTGTCCCTAAAGGCTAACTTTATGAGGGCAATTTGTCCCTTACAAGATAAGAGCCGTTGTCCCTAAAGGCTCACTTGTTGAGAGCAATTGTACCTTACTTTTTGGGAGCCTTTGTCCCTAAACACTTGCTCACTTGATGATAGCAATTGCCTTTTACATGATGATAGCGATTGTCCATTATGTTTGCACCTTTGATAAGAGCAATTGTCACTTACATGATGAGATCCGTTGTCCCTAATGGCTAATTTTATGAGGCCAATTTGTCCCTTACATGATAAGAGCCGTTGTCCCTAAAGGCACACTTGTTGAGAGCAATTGTACCTTACTTTATAGGAGCCGTTGTCCCTAAACGGTTGCTTACTTGATGAGAGCAATTGCCTTTTACACGATGATAGCCGTTGTCCTTGATGCTTGCACACTTGATAATAGCAATTGTCACTTACATGATGAGATCCGTTGTCCCTAAAGGCTAACTTTATGAGGGCAATTTGTCCCTTACATGATAAGAGCCGTTGTCCCTAAAGTCTCACTTGTTGAGAGCAATTGTACCTTACTTTATTGGAGCCGTTGTCCCTAAACGCTTGCTCACTTGATAAGAGCAGTTGCCCTTTACATGATGATAGCCATTGTCCCTAATGCTTGCACCTTTGATAAGAGCAATTGTCACTTACATGATGAGATCTATTGTTCCTAAAGGCTAACTTTATGAGGGCAATTTATCCCTTACAAGATAAGAGCCGTTGTCCCTAAAGGCTCACTTGTTGAGAGCAATTGTACCTTACTTTATGGGAGCGGTTGTCCCTAAACGCTTGCTCACTTGATGAGAGCAGTTGCCCATTACATGATGATAGCCGTTGTCCCTAATGCTTGTACCTTTTATAAGACAAATTGTCACTTACATGATGAGATCCGTTGTCCCAAAAGGCTAACTTTATGAGGGCAATTTCTCCCTTACATGATAAGAGCCGTTGTCCATAAAGGCTCACTTGTTAAGAGCAATTGTACCTTACTTTATGGGAGTCGTTGTCCATAAACGGTTGCTCACTTGATGAGAGCAAATGCCTTATACACGATGATAGTCGTTATCCTTAATGCTTGCACACTTGATAAGAGCAATTATCACTTATAAGAGCAATTGACACTGTGAAAAATACTCTCTCTAGGGGCGATTTCAGCCGCCTCCTCTCCACCCCTTGTCTGGCCAAAAAACCACCACTAATATCGCCTCTCTACTGCTTAATAATCTCCTGATTCGTTTAGTTAGTATGCAATCGGTGTTAGAGGTGTGTTATATTTAAGAGGAGGCTGGTTTAAACCCTAAATAATCGATTATGTTTATGGTCGGTTCTGGTTTTAGGGTTAAATCGTTCCCTTTATTATAGATCGATCCTTTGTTCTTTCTGAAATCCTAAGTCGGTTGTGATCGATTACAATATTTATTAGGACGATTTATTTATGGCGCACATTGATTCATTCATTCTACGATTCCCTTTTAGGGTTTTGTTTCGCTTTTGTGCGATTATTTGTTCATGGTGCGTTAACTCTATTACTAAACTCGTTAGGGGTTTGGTTTACCTTATGGTTGCTGGTTCTTTTTGATCGATCAAGTGCTGTTCATTGCTCTATTATTAAAGGATCGATTCTGGTTTATTTAGCCTTAACGCTTATAAAACCTTGGTGGGTTTTTACATTCAATTGTTATTGGAGCTTTAATGATAAACGGAACCCTAACTTTTTAGGGTTTTGTTTATTTTTTATCTACTGGACGTATACCCTTGTTAGGGTTTGATTAATTGCTGGTACTCGTTTGGGTTCTTATGTTCTTATTATGATG
>LBNU01038088.1:398795-413891 GCA_014162995.1 Artemisia annua | reverse complement strand
TTTTTATTTATTTAAAATGATTTAAAACTAAAATAAAATGAGAAAAATATCAAATGAATTCAGAAAATTATGAAAAAATTATGAAAATTCTAAAACTTTATTTGAAATCTGAGAAAAATAATAAAAGTTGAAAAATAAGCAGAAAAGTGCTTTTTGGGCTTATGAACAGCTTATTGCAAGTGCTTATTTATAAGCACTTGCAACTAAACTAAGTGAAACTGATATAGAAGGTTTAAAAGACTAAAATAAGGTTTATTGCACTGAAATCAGACCATGTTGGATCCTAGAACTCTCAACTAGACAAATAAGCGGTTTGTATTAAACCAAATAAAAAGCAGTTGCATAACAGAACAAGCCAGAAGCTAAGAAACAATGTAATACACTTCTATAAGCTCAAAACTACTCAGATAATCCAAATATGCTAAGATTACAAGCAAAGAAAGCACAAATCAGTTTCCACTTTCTAGACAGATACAGTGATTTTTTTACCAACTAGAGGACCTCAAAAAGCAGTTTAAATCAGTTCTAAAGTTGAAACATAAGGGGGCAAAAGCTTCACTACCAAGCTGAGAGTCTTAAAATCACAAAAGCCCTATGCTACTACACCAATTGATGCTCTGATTTAACCTAAGAACAGATGCTCGAAGAACTATTTATCCTGAACCAGTTGACTATTTTAAAGCTCTAGCAGTTTGACTAATATGAGTTTAAATAGATTAAAGCTACTCTAAGATGTATATTTAACAGATTCAAACACTAAAAACATAATCCCAATCATGAAATGCAATGATAGAACAAGAATGTATGAGCAGATTCTAGAATAACATGCAGAAATGAGATGGTAAGCTACTTTTGACTTTTTGTAAAGTTGCCTACTGAATTTTATGTTGTTACTGATCTAACTATGCCTAACAAAGACTAATAATATCAATTTAACAACTGATAACAATCAGAACATGACTAACAAGCTAGATCCAAACACCACTAACTATTCTGAATTACACTATAGATATGAGATCTAAGCTTATAAATTCCGTAACAATGATCAACCTATGTCACAAATCAATAACAGAAACCAACTCAACAATTAACAACAACAATGAACTTCAATAGAATAATGTCACAGATATATCAATTCTAAAGCAACACTAGAAACAGATTCAATAAGGTAAGGACACAAATGATCAAGCAAACTCAAACAGCTCAATAACTAATTGAATATCATCAAACAGAAACAATAAAACAGTACTTATAAAACAACACAGATCTACACTAAAATGAATTAAGAGCTGAAAAAGTAGAAATGAGATCTTACACTCTTCAAGCCCTAACTGACATAGGGTAACATTCCAACAACGCCTATCTTTATATAGGCTTAACCATCACCTCAGCACCATCAATAACCACCATGAACACTATCTATTACCCAGGTTGACTTTCGTTGACCACCATCACTTAACCAATTTAATCAGAATCTAAGTATCAATTTCACTAAAAGCTAATGAAGTGCTTATGAAAACTATAGATGTAAACTTGAAAGCAGATTTGAAATACTAGATTGCTTGAAAAAAATAAATGACAAGGAATTAAAATGAAAACTAAAATTTTATTGAAAACTAAAAATTGAGTACAAAGCTTGAAACCAGTATTACAAGAAGCTCAGCTATAACTACTCTACAAGCTACCCTAGAAGCTACTTACTCCTACTCCTAGCTAACAGCCTTCAAAGTATGGATGAGGAGTGCTTTTTATAACCACCTGAGGAGAGGAGCGTCTTCAGAAGCTTCTAGCCTTTTAAACACGGCCCTTTTAACCTAAGAACATATGCTCGAAGAACTATTTATCCTGAACCAGTTGACTATTTTAAAGCTCTAGTAGTTTGACTAATATGAGTTTAAACAGATTAAAGCTACTCTAAGATGTATATTTAACAGATGCAAACACTAAAAACATAATCCCAATCATGAAATGCAATGATAGAACAAGAATGTATGAGCAGATTCTAGAATAACATGCAGAAATGAGATGGTAAGCTAATTTTGACTTTTTGTAAAGTTGCCTACTGAATTTTATGTTGTTACTTATCTAACTATGCCTAACAAAGACTAATAATATCAATTTAACAACTGATAACAATCAGAACATGACTGACAAGCTAGATCCAAACACCACTAACTATTCTGAATTACACTATAGATATGAGATCTAAGCTTATAAATTCCGTAACAATGATCAACCTATGTCACAAATCAATAACAGAAACCAACTCAACAATTAACAACAACAATGAACTTCAATAGAATAATGTCACAAATATATCAATTCTAAAGCAACACTAGAAACAGATTCAATAAGGTAAGGACACAAATGATCAAGCAAACTCAAACAGCTCAATAACTAATTGAATATCATCAAACAGAAACAATAAAACAGTACTTATAAAACAACACAGATCTACACTAAAATGAATTAAGAGCTGAAAAAGTAGAAATGAGATCTTACACTCTTCAAGGAATTAAAATGAAAACTAAAATTTTATTGAAAACTAAAAATTGAGTACAAAGCTTGAAACCAGTATTACAAGAAGCTCAGCTATAACTACTCTACAAGCTCCCTAGAAGCTACTTACTCCTACTCCTAGCTAACAGCCTTCAAAGTATGGATGAGGAGTGCTTTTTATAACCACCTGAGGAGAGGAGCGTCTTCAGAAGCTTCTAGCCTTTTAATCACGGACATTGATTCATTTATGACAACATCTCCTCATGTCACAGCCCTTGGATCATGTGCCAGCTTGTTTCCACCAATCACCTTCCTTAGGATTGCCAACGTGGCATGAGAATGACAACATAAATCTCCTGACAAGTCAGGGTGTTCTAGAAGCATGTGTCAAGTACCAATTGTACCCTTAATTGCTGTCAATTTTGTCAGGGTAAATTTAGGGTTCATGGTTAAACAGTATTTTCTGGGTTTGGGGTTAAAAAGGGGCGCGGGTATTTCAAAGGGGTAATAAATGTGTTTGGGTCGGGTTGAATGGGTACCGGGTTGGTTTTATTTTATAAAAAGGAGTATGGGCCAGTGGTTTGTTGGGCTAAGGGTTTGTAATTGGCGGAATTGGGTTTATGGTTTAATTTAAGTAGTAGTTTAGATTTAAGTGTAGTTTTAGGCTAAAAAAATAACAAGGGTAATTTATGTAAATTTTGCAATATCAAGGACCACTATTGCCATTCTGAAAAATACTTCCAAGGGCTGAAATTGACAAACTTTGATCCTCCAAGGACTTGTTTTGACATCTTGAACTCAAATGTTGATCCGAACTCTAAAAAAACACTTCTCGACCTCGGCTTTTGTACACTCTTCCATTTCTCGTGCTCGTGTTTGTTGATTTTCCATGATTCTTTGTACATTTCTCAATATCCGTACCTGCACACACTTAAACACAAAACAACAAATATTTGGCATATTTAATTAGTTTTTTGGTCTTTTTGGTCCGTTATTTAGGTAAAAAGGTATGTGTAAATTAACACATACCAGTGCTGATAGAAGTTTTGTAGATACTACTGTTGCTTCATTGTTAGACATTGCCCCAACTAGGTTAGATACCACTTATGAGATCGAAATGGCCAATGGAATTGTGATATGCACTAACACCGTACTTCTAGGTTGCACCATAACCCTGCAAAACAAACCTTTCCTTATAAACTTAATGCCCATCCAACTTGGTAGTTTTGACGTCGTGATTGGAATGGATTGGTTATCAAAACATCGCGCCTGGATAGTTTGCGATGAGAAAACGGTTCACATACCGCTAGAAGACAAAACTCTTGTAGTGCAAGGCGATAGAAGTAGGAATCGATTTGGAATCATCTCATTTATTAGGACGGTGAAGTACATAAACGACGGATGTCAAGTGTTTATGGCCCAAATAATTGAGAAAAAGTCAGAAAAGAAGCGACTTGAGGATGTACCTGTAGTGAGAGATTTTCCCGAAGACTTACCTGGCCTTCCGCCCATTCGTGAAGTCGAATTTCAAATTGTGCCAGGAGCTGCACCTGTAGCAAAAGCGCCCTACCGTTTAGCACCCTCCAAAATGAAAGAGCTATCTGAACAACGGAAAGAGCTGTCGGATAAGGGATTCATTTGCCCGAGTTCCTCGCCATGGGGAGCCTCGGTATTGTTTGTCAAGAAGAAAGATGGATTGTTTCGGATGTGCATCGATTATCGAGAGTTAAACAAGCTGACTATGAAGAATAGATACCCACTACCCCGCATTGATGACTTGTTTGATCAACTACAAGGGTCGAGTGTGTACTCAAAGATTGACTTAAGGTCTGGATATCACCAATTGAGAGTTCGAGAAGAAGATATTCTGAAAACCGCCTTTAGAACTCGTTATGGACATTATGAGTTTCAAGTGATGCCTTTTGGGTTAACCAACGCACCAGCCGTATTTATGGACTTAATGAACCGAGTATGCAAACCATATCTGGATAAGTTCATGATTGTGTTCATAGACGATATTCTCATTTACTCGCGTAATCAGGAAGAGCATGCCCAACATCTGAAAACTATACTCGAATTACTCAAGGCATAACAATTGCATGCAAAATTTTCCAAATGTGAGTTTTGGATCTCGAGCATACAATTCCTTGGACATGTCATAGATAGCAAAGGCATTCATGTGGATCCAGCAAAGATAAAAGCCGTTAAGGAGTGGTCATCTCCTACCAACCCTACAAAAATCCGGCAATTCCTAGGACTTGCTGGGTACTACAGGAGATTCATTGAGAATTTCTCCAAGATTGCGAAGCCTTTGATGGAACTGGCCCAAAAAGACAAGAAGTATGAGTGGGGAGAGAAACAAGAGAAAGCTTTCCAACTCCTTAAACAAAAGCTTTGTGAAGCCCCCATACTAGCTTTACCCGAAGGAAATGATGGTTTTGTAGTCTATTGTGATGCATCGCACCACGGACTGGGTGTTGTATTGATGCAACAAAGCAAGGTTATAGCATACGCTTCACGACAACTTAAGAAGAATGAGGAGAATTACACAACGCATGATTTGGAATTTGCAGCTATAGTTGTTGCTCTCAAGATATGGAGACATTATCTCTATGGTACGAAGTGTACAGTGTACACCGACCACAAGAGCTTACAACATATCCTTGACCAAAAAGAGCTAAACATGAGACAGCGAAGATGGTTGGAATTACTTAGTGATTATGATTGCGAAATCCGTTACCACCCCGGAAAGGCCAACGTTGTGGCCGATGCGTTAAGCCGAAAGGAACGTATAAAACCCCTGCGAGTACGATCGTTAGGAATGACGATTTGTTCACCACTACCCGAACAAATCTTGCAAGCACAAACCGAGGCTCTTAAGGAAGAGAACCGTCATAAAGAAAGGATCTATGGTTGCCGGAAAGCGAAAATTGTTTTGTGAAACGAGCCGATGGAACCTTGTGTTATGGAGAAAGAAGTTGGATTCCGCATTATGGAGGTATTCGAGACCTCATTATGCATGAGTCACATAAATCCAAATACTCCATTCACCCCGGAGCTAACAAGATGTACCAAGACCTCAAGAAGTCGTATTGGTGGCCAAACATGAAAGCTTACATTGCTGAGTATGTCGGAAAATGCTTAACATGTTCAAGAGTCAAGGCAGAATGCCAACGACCATCTGGATTACTTACTCAACCTGACCTTCCTGTTTGGAAATGGGAGCGAATCACCATGGACTTTATCACCAAACTCCCACGAACAACCGCTGGTTTAGATACTATATGGGTTATCGACTCACGAAATCTGCCCATTTCTTACCTATACGAGAGACCGATGAGGTAAGCACCCTCGCCTATTTGTATCTGAAGGAAATTGTGACCCGACATGTGGTACCCGTCTCAATCATCTCCGATAGAGATAGTCGTTTTACCTCAAACTTTTGGCAATCCCTGCAGAAAGTTTTAGGCACGGGCTTAGACATGAGCACCGCGTACCATCCGCAAACGGATGGGCAAAGCGAGAGAACAATACAAATGTTGGAAGACATGCTTCGAGCATGCGTGATTGACTTTGGTAAAGGATGGGATAAACATCTGCCGTTAACCGAGTTTTCGTACAACAATAGCTATCATGCTAGCATCAAAGCAGCCCCATTTGAGGCCCTTTATGGTAGAAAGTGTAGATCTCCAATTTGCTGGGCTGAAGTTGGTGAAGCTCAGATCACAGGACCTGAGCTAGTCCTTGAGACTACGGAAAAGATTGTTAAGATCCGACAACGATTGCAAGCTACTAGAGATAGGCAGAAAAGTTACACCAATGTGAGGCGAAAGCCAATGGAATTTCAAGTTGGAGACAAAGTCATGTTGAAAGTATCACCCTAGAAAGGAACCGTCCGCTTTGGAAAGCGCGGGAAACTAAACCCCCGATGCATTGGACCCTTCAAGATCCTAGAAAGGATTGGTCCCGTGGCCTATAGACTTGAACTACTGGAAGAACTTAGCCGTGTACATGATGTATTTCACGTTTCAAACATAAAGAAGTGTCTCTCTGATGAAACCTTGGTGATACCGCTGAAAAAGATTCAGCTTGATGAGAAACTGGCCTTCACGGAAGAACCCATAGAAATTATGGACCGTGAAGTGAAACGATTGAAACATAGCCGTATACCCATCGTCAAAGTTCGTTGGAACTCCCAATGAGGACCCGAGTATACGTGGGAACGCGAAGACAGAATCCGCGACAAATACCCTCACTTGTTCACCGAGAGCACCCATGACACCACACAAACCTAAAATTCCGGGACGGAATTTGAATGACGGGTAGGTACCGTAATATCCTGCTAAAAGCCCCATTTATTAGGAAACAGTAAACATGTAGTAATTAGGTATTACTGTTCATACACCCATTTTTAGGCTAAATTTTAAACTTTTGTTTTACACTATGCAACACTGAAGCATTATGTGCTATGTGATTCACAACTACTTTGAATGAGCTCACACGCAACCCACAATAACCTGGACAAGGTACAACACCACTAAGGGACCCACATCCCTCTTGGTGGACCCCACAACACTCACATAACTAAAATACCCCCTTGTGGACCCCACAAGTATAAAATATAATATAATATTCACTGTAGGACCCACATTGTTCACAAGTGGGCCCCACATAACTAAATGGACCCCACAATACCTAATGGGCCTACACTAGCCCACTAACACTACACGTATCACTTTTACACCTCACATGGGCCTAATAATATCACAAGCCCATTAACGGCCCAATTACATAACAAATAAATAATACGTATTCAATGGCCTAAGCACGTTTACTTTGGCTCTTGTTTTCGCGATTCTTACACACAACCTATGAAATAAAATGCACCATCTCATTCTATACCCACAAGAGAATCGAGATCAACTCATAACTCAATCAAACTCGTTCATATGAACATTAAACGAGATCCATTTTGAAGCAACCTCATACGTTTTCTAAAACGTACCCAACTTTGACCATTTCATGTCAAACTCATTTCTATTGATCCTATTCAGTTCCAAACCCTCTCAATTCACTTCCTAAACATTTCTAAATGATTCACAACTCACCAAATTCACAAACGAGCCCTCACTCAAATTCTTTGACTCGTTATATATATATATAAACATTCATATAAATTACCACAACACGTTCAAGCTCATTTGAAACCTTCCCAAGCCTTTGGAAATCCATTATTACTCATTTTAAGGACTTCTATCTATACTAAACACGTTCTCAAGGTCTCAACAATCCACACTCAATATTTCGACCTATACGTATTTATTTTTGGTCACGTTTATGTTCGTTTGGACTCCTAAGCATACCACGACCTCCACAAACTCTCTCAAAGACTCATAAGACCATGTAACCTAATCTATAATCAATCTTAGTACCTCAAGGCTTTAACTCGATCACTATGTAACCTTTTGGTCATGTTACTAAACCAAACGGACCCTTTGATATTCTATGTCCCAAACACCCCTCCAAACTCATTCACACTTGATCATATGACTTCACAAGGACTCTAAGACTTCACTACAACTCTTGCCTACTTCATTTCATGCTTCATATGAAATTAAATCCATGTTCTAGAACCCCAAGCCTCGTCACCATGTAAACCGGCCCCAAACACACTTGTATACTCAACTTGCTATCCAATCACTCAATCCTACCCCTACCCTACTCGTTATCTTACTGCCATATTCCCTTTGTCTTCTCAACTTGTCATTATCTCATGTATACTCCCTCTCATGCAAAGAAACCTACGTTAAAACACACACACAAACTCTTTTGATTGTTGCCTATTGTACCGAGAAGAAAGAAGGAGAACAAGCCATCAACAAGCTCACAAGACCTCTCAATCCTTCCTTTTGATCCCCCACAGCTCGTAAACATCACCACCTTTGAAGGTGTAGTGAGTTTTCTAAAACCCTTAGATCATTTTGAGTTCATTTCGTGTTTTCTATTCGAATGGATCACAAACACTTTCACTTATTTAATCCTATGTCTCGTTAAGCTAAAACCTAGACAAACCCACTTTTCAAATCTTTATATACGTATAAATGGATCTATGAACTTGTAAAGCACTTAACATAACCCTAACATACTAAAAATCACACGTTCCTAAGTTACCTAGACCTCATATGAAAACTGCCACAAATATTCTAAGTGTTTTACACAAGTTTTTGTCACTTTATTTTGGTCTCGTTATTCGAAATCCATACAAACGACCCACCAATATTTTTGCATAAGCTGTTATTTTGGAACCTAAAAAAACAAGCTACCATAAGCTCATACCCTCATAAGCCTGATAAAGCTATCTCACAAGCCCCTTTTGTGGCTATCTTGCTCGTTCACAGAAAACACAAACCAGCCCTTAATGGGCTAAAGCCCATCAAACCCAACCATTGGTGTTGGCCTGTTCCACGGCCCACCAATGCTCCCACTCAATTTGGCAAGGCCCAATACAAGCCCAAGAACCCTCAGAACCAGTTGTGAGCCTACTGGGCCCACAGAACACCCAATGGGCCCTAACAGATCATGTTAGGCCCATTAACACTATAATAAGCTAAATAATAAGCTTTAAGCTATAATAAGCCAACTAATAAGCTCATGTAAGTTTTCTAAGCTTCTGGGAGCTTAATAAACTATTTGAAATAAAGTCATAAGCTAAAATACTATTTACTAAAAATGTAAAAGATATGAAACTTAAGGACCAAAACTGCCAACTATGCAAACTAAGGGTACAAACTGTAATTTCTACAAATTAAGGTTACAAATAGTAAATATAATTTATTTTGAGTCATTTGTATAAATTTGAGACTACAAGGACCTAAAATGAACATTTTTACATATAAAGGACTAGTTTTGCAAACTTTCTAAACTAAAAGGACTAAAACTGTAAATTCTGTAATTTTGGTGTCAAAATAGTATATTTGGAATGTTATTGTCATTTTATGACTAATTTGATATTATAAGCACTAAGAATGTAAAAATACTTTTCATAAGGACTAAAAGTGTCAACTATGAAAGTACAAGGACCAAAAGTGTAAATATTGGAAAAAGAGTATCAAAACTATAAATTTGATAAAGTAAAGTTATAAATGGAATAATTATAAACTTGAGATGTTTAAATGTCATTTTTATAAACACCAGGGTTAATAATGTAAACTTTACAAAGTGTAAGGACTAAACTTGTAATTTCCCAAACTTAAGAAAAGTGATTATTTTAATAATGATAATTACAAGAAGTAAATATTTAAGAACTAACTAGATAACAAAAGATCACCCTTTTCACTAATTAAATTCATCAAATCACTTTCAACAAGAATCAAGAACTGAAAACCTTACACTCTGAGTCTGACACGACTCATCAACATCACATATAAAGACAAGACAATATTATGTTAAATATTGTTTTTGTACTTAAGGCATTAAACAAATACAACTCACACCACTACAAGAAACTAAGGTTTCTCATATTATCCAGGTTGCGTGTTGGAGCCATTCACCCGTTGCATTTGACATTACTTGATTGCTATCTAACCACTCTCATTTGAGGTGAGTCTTTAGTCCCACACTTTTTACTTGTTTTACAAACTGTGTGGGTGGAATACATGCTACACTATATGAACACAAGTATATTGAACAACTATTTTCACTATTGTATGCTGCTTGATTATTGCATAAGACACATGCCTAATTGAATGTCCCTTCTATCATGAACTTTAGTCACTTGCGAGTGAACGAGAATATTTGTGAATAGATCTATTGGTGCTTGACAGACCCATTTGTTCTAACCCTCACCTGGTAGACAAATGCATTATTATTTGATACACCTAGGAGCATAGGCAAACTCCTCATTAAGGGCATTATATACTATGTTGATGTCATTGCGATGACTCACGCACTTGTTAACGTTGTGTTCATGAGACTTATGACAATATGCATACGACACAAACTATTATTTACTTATGAAATACTTGAAATGTGTTCATCTGCTTTAAATATAAAGGCTATAGATTCACTCAACAATTTTGTTGACTTTTAGCATGTATTTCAGGTAATTGAAACAAGCTATGGAGGCATGGAGTAGGCTTTTGACCTTGTGTCAATGGTGTAATGTTTACAAACAGTCATTTTCAATTAAATAATATGATGTAATATACATTGAACACCCTTGCATTTGAATTCAACAAATGAACTTCAAAACATCTCTTTGAGTCGTTTTCTATAATTATGACTGTGATCCTCTACGTAACACCCAATTAAGACTTCCGCTGTGTAAACAAATTTTTGGGGGTGTTACACATCCCTTTTGTTCTTATTCAATCGACCAATCAATACGTGCAATCAAAGAAAGAAATATTTTTAGCTGATATATGATGCATAGTATGACCAAAAAAGGAGTCTTTAAATTTCTTAGAAGCAAACCAAAGTATATATAAATATAAATATTTTTCGTTATTTCGAAACTGATTTTTCCTTTTTTCAAAGCTGATTTTAACTACATGTTAACTTCTTATGTCTTTGATGTTGTTTACATGGTTGATTGTTAGGGAAAAAAAGCCGGCTTTTAATGTTTGCGGCCAACCAGATTTTTAGTCTGGTGGGAGGGAATGAGTCCCTACGTTTGCTCTATTAGTGTCAAGAGCCTCATGAGTTCTAACACGTTTAGAGTAATTATCTACTTTTATTTGTTTCAATACATATACATTAATACATGATGAGGTCATCTTATTAGTGGAATAAACATAGCTTTTTACATACATGATTTTATACAAGTGAACCTGTTTTTAATGTGTCATGAAGTTTAGTCTATGGCCACCGTCTTTAAAAGGAAAGCACGCCAAGATAACCATTTCCCAAAAACACGATTATTTTCTCTTTAAGTACTTTCTATTGTTTAATCTTTTCACTTACTTAGGTTTTATCATCAATTACAGCTATGTGAATGTAGACTCAGGAAAGCCGTTGTAAAATCATGTACTTATTGAAGATTGGTTGATTATGCAAGTGAGGTTGTGTAGAATAGAAACCATGTGATGTTTGGAAGTAGGTTTGCTGTATGGAGTCAGTAAAATATTTGCAGAGGAGCAGGGTTTTTGGAAGATTGTTATCAAGCTTTTGTGCAGAGTAGTTTCTTTGTACTGAAAAAAATAAGTGTTAGACTCTACTAAAACTCTAATCTTGGGTATATTAAAATTAAAGTTAATGTTTGAGGGAAAAAAAAAAGCTTTAACTTGCTTGTTTTTACTGCTGTTGGGTTATGTTAGGTCACCATATTGTAAACACAAGTATAGATTTGTTAGAAATGAGATGCGAAATAGAGTTTGGTTGATTAGATCAAATATGAAGAATAAAAGTGCAAGAGTTTCACTATGTTATTGAAATAACCAACAAGGAATATGATTACATGATATTCCTATTTATAGGAGAGGAGCTAGGGCAACACTCCCTTTCTCCTTCCTTATTCTAAACATTGGGCTTTAAGGCCCATTGGACGTGTGATGGACTCACACGTTTACATGATAGATTAAGTAAACTAGCAACCTATTACAAATGATGAAATACCGAAGACTTGACTGGAACGTTGATAAACTTAGGTTCTAACAATCTCCCCCTAAGAATCGGTTGTTGAAGAAGTGATGTTAGTCATGGTCATTTGAGGTTGCTTGACGTCTTCTGTCTTTGCACTTTAGTTGTAGCATTCATAGCTTTGGACGTCTTCAAAAATGATTATGTAGAAATGATTCATCGTTCTTAGTTCTTAACAATCTCCCCAGATAGAATGGGTGTTCATAGTTTGTTGACATAAATAATGCGTAAAAACGTTATTTATATTTTTCGATATCTCTACATTTTGATGATCACAAAATGGAAAATCATTAAACGTAAGATTACTACGTAAACAAGTATTAAGCTAGTTTATATCATTATATCCAACTTAATCACTCAAGGTATGAATAAACAAGTGCTTAATACATCTCATGATCAAAGGGGTATTTAATTAATTAATACAAAGTTTATTTAATATTATATATTTTTGAAAAACAAGTTTGGTAATAAAGAAAAATGTTTTAATCATACTAAATATATGAATTCAAATTTTTAACCAAAATCAGTTAAGTTTTTCACCAAATAAACTTTCCCCACAAAAGACAAAGATTCTGGCCGTTACAGTAGGCCGGCCCCCTTAATTTTAAGGGGGCCGACCATGAATTAAGGGGACCGGCACGCTCCCTATGTCAGATTTTGTCAGAATTTTTTCCCTATAAATACCACCTTAAATCTGGTATTTTTCCTCACCTTTTGCACGAAAATTTCAGATCTCAAATCTCTCTAAACATCTTCCAAAACCCTTTGATCATTAGATTACTAATCCTTATTTCAAGTGATTCAATCCCTCCACATTCATCCTCATCCAAAGTGCAAAAGAAGAATACTCCTTCAACAAACAAAGCCCAAGAAGTATTGTAGTGTAGTTTTGTATATTGTGTACATTACTTGTATAGTTGTGTTGTGCTTGTAATAAGTAGTGTAGTGAAGAAGTAGTGTTGTGTTGTGAAGAAGGAGAAGTAGTGTTGTGTTGTGAAGAAGAAGAAGTTGTGTTGTGTTGTGAAGAAGAAGAGAAGTCGTGTTGTGTTGTGAGATTGGTTCTAGCTACGATTAGGACCCGGCATTTAGCTTTGTGTCGTTAAGCCGATGTAAGCGACGTTGTGTAAGGTTTTCTCCGCCATAAAGGAGTTTGTTGACATAGTGAAGAAAACTCTCGAGTAGGTGACTCGGGGAGTGGAGTAGGAACACGGAAGGTGTCCTTGTAGCCGAACCACTATAAATCCTTGTGTTGTGGTTTGATCTCTCTAACTCTTCTCATTCATTACTTACTTACTTACATTATATTAGTTTGTTAGTTAGCTATATATATAGTTGTTCATATAGTGCAAGTCTTGAATTCACATAAACTAGAATCGAAGTTTTTAAAACAAACTTGTTTACATAAATTTAAAACGGACGTAAAACTATTCAACCCCCCCCCCCTTCTAGTTTTCCACAATTGGTATCAAGAGCCACGTCAAACAAGATTTTTAAAATATATTGTATTTTAAAACTTGAATCGATCTATGGAATCGGAAAAATATTTAGAAGGGCGATCTATGCAAAGACCACCACTATTTGAAAGTGAGGGATTTTTATATTGGAAAAATCGATTCGAAACTTATGTGAAATCAAAGGATCTAGATCTTTGGCATGTTATTACTAATGTTGACTTTCCTCCTATACAATATAATTTGGAAACTAAAAAGGATGAACTTGTTTCTTATGAAAACTAAAACGATGATTTGAAAAAAAACTTGCTAAAAATAATTAAGCTAAAATGGTTATTTATAATGCGTTACCACGCAAAGAATACAAAAGAATTTTTATGTGTAATACCGCAAAAGAAATTTGGAATTCTTTATTAATCACTCACTAAGGTAATAGTCAAGTCAAAGATAATAAAATAGATCTTCTTGTACAACAATATGAACAATTCACGATTCCAGAAGAGGAGTCGATAGATAATGCTTTTGCTAGATTTAACACAATCATCACAAGTTTAAAAGCACTTGATGAGAATTTTTCTAGCAAGAATTTTGTAAGGAAATTTATTAGGGCTCTCCATCCGAAGTGGCGCGCTAAGGTGACGGCTATTGAAGAATCAAAGAATCTATCAACTTTACCACTTGACGAGCTAATTGGAAACTTGAAAGTGCATGAAGTAATAATAAAGAAAGATTCCGAAATGGTTAAAGGAAAAATAGAGCAAAGAAAGTCAATTGCATTGAAGGCTAAGAAGGACTTAAGTGATGAAGAATACTCGACATCCGAAAGTGATAATGAAGAATACGCTATGGCGGTGAGAGACTTCAAGAAATTCTTCAAAAGACGAGGAAGACGTTTGACAACCATTTGAAGAAAGAAAAGCTTCGCATAGAATCAAGGACGACAAGAATGGGAAAAGCGAGAGGAAGTGCTTCAAATGTGGAGATCCAAACCATCTCATTAGCGAATGTCCAAAAGCTTCAAGAAGTCAAAATTATAAAGCTTTCATCGGAGGAGCATGGAGCGATAGTGAGACCGATGAGAAAGAGACAACAAGAGAAGAGAAGTGTCTCATGGCCAAGGCATCCGACGAGGTAAGTTCCGAAACCAAGTACTATAGTGACGATAATTTATACTTAGACAAAAAAGAATTAGATAGCGAATATAGGATGCTATGCAAAGTAGGACAAAAATTAATAGTTAAAAACAAACTACTAAAACAAACCAATAACCAACTAAAAGATGAAATAATTGAGTTGAAAGCTAAACTAAATAATCTAAAAAAAGGCAAAGAAAATTTAAGTGATTGTAAAAATTGTCTAGTTATTGAAGAGGAAAATAAACAACTCAAGGAAGAAGTAAATAAACTAGAGAAATTTGAAAATAGTAGTAAATCACTTAAAAAGTTAATTAGTATTCAAAGATCATCAAGAGATAAAACCGGCTTAGGATATGATACAAATGAAGCTTCAA